>WURV02166544.1:0-32694 GCA_011762755.2 Epimenia babai
AACCACACTGCAAGGGCTACCCAGACCCCCATGGGCAATGGGGTTTAAGGCGCTTTCAGCCCGAAAAACGCCACAGTATACTGGTTAGAGCGGGGTTTGAACCAGGGACCTCTGGATCCAAAGTCCAAAAATAAAAACAGGAGGCAAACACTGAATTAACTTATAGTCATTAAGTTTATTCAGTGTTTGCCTCCTGTTTTTATTTAAGCATCAAAATCTAAGAAACCCGTAACAACTATTAGACTGAACCTTCTCCATACAACCTAGACCAAAATTAGCAGATGTCCCAAAGAGCCCAATATGCATGCCTTTAAGAATTTTTTTATTGCACCTTCCACAAGAAAAAATGCGCAAGATTTTTCGTGTTTATATTGATAGAAATTTGCATTGAATTGGGTTAATTTATGTGTTACTGATATTTATTTAATAAAGCAAAGATCTTGTCTGTTTGCGGGTTTGTTATTGAACTTTTCCTAGTCTTTTGCGGATAGACCCCACAATCGAATATTTTAAAAAATTACCTCAGGTTGTGGATATGACAGGATGCAAAGGTTACTCGTTAGGACCAAATATGAAAGTTTGGAGCTATTTTTGTGTCACATAATTATTATCGTACTTAATATTCCTCGTTCAATTATCTCCCTTGATCAAATACAACACAATATGAATGATAATCTGCATGTGTTTTGCTATATCACTAAATATAATAAAAACAATACACCTTGACCCTAGTTAACATAGAAAGCACAATATTGCAACAAAAATGTTAAATTAGCCTTGCCATACAAATGTGTCTAATTCAATAACCAAACTTATAAATTATCACTATTTAAACTCTACTAAATTAATTTAAAAATTGATCAAGGGGGGTAATTCAATTTTGTTAAAAGAAAATATTATTTTTATCAATTTGTCCATGGATATATCAAAATTTTAACTTTATTTAACTGAATTTGTTGCGGTATTGCATTTGTCATTCACTATATTAATTATTTTCACTTAAATAGGCAAAAAGCATCGGTTACCTTTGATAGCCATTTTATCTTAATTGTCTGCTGATATATAGCTACAGTTTTTGGGTAGGAAACCAATGAATCTTCAGCAAGTTATTTATCCAGAAATTTTTGCTTCAGAATTTTTTCTGAACAATCTTCAAAACAAAATAGTTGTATGTGTCTTTGTGTATGTCTCACTGTGTCTCCTAGATAAACTTATCTATTTTGTTAATTAGGGATCCCTTCAGGGGTATAGGTTTTTTCCTGTGCATTTCTTTCCAACTTATCTATGTTGGTGGTAGGAGAGGCATCTGTAGAAGCTAGTGCTACCGAAAAGGGTAATGATGTGGTCACAAGCCAGCACATGTTGGTCTGTGCCTTACAAGAGCTGGGTACCCTCGTACTTCGACTGGGCACCTCGGCCAGCCCTCTCGTCTCGGAACCAGCCACAGGTAGTACGGCTGAATCTCAAACATTTATTTAGTTCAGAAAAATATACGCTTACCCGTGTTAGCATGTGATAGTATCTATAGCACTCAACCGACTACCATAATGAGAAACAATTTCTGCACATTCATTTTACTTTAATATTGCTCATGTTGTCATTCGTGCTCACAGATTGACGTAATGAACAGTTCTGATGCATTTCCTTAGCTCACATTGTGTTACATATTTACATTTAATTCTCCACAATTCAAAGTCATCACCGTATGTATGTGTATATTGTACAAGTTTATACAAATTTGAAACAACCAGTAAAACCATTAGTCTATGTTTTTTTAAGTCGCAGCATGGTAAAGTGTCATTGACGCCACATCATTTTGCCATTATTGACCTAGGGATAATTCGGCACTATAAATAAAGCTCTATTATTATTATTATTATTAGCTCACCTGAGCCTATGCTCAGTGAGCTTTTCTGATCGGAGTTTGTCCGTCGTCCGTCTATCCGATGTTAACATTTTCTTGAAAAAATGTTATGAACCGCTTATCGCAGAGGTCTGCCATTTGGCAGATATTGTTCGAGGGACGGTCTCTTCTACATTTGTTCATGGTATCATCATCGCAGCTAGGGGAAGTAACTTTTGCCAATCTTCGCATTTTTTTCTTTAAAAATCTCAAGAGCCGCCTATCGCAGAGGTCTGCTATTTGGCAGATATTGTCCTTGGGTTAATATCTTTTAGATTTGTTCAGCATCTCGTCATGGGAATAAAGGGGAGTAATTTCTATCGACTTTCTAATTTGAAAATCCGTATCGCCATCTCAGCCTATTGAGAAGGTGTCCCATTTGTCAGATATTCAGATTTGTTTAGGGCATTTCGGTTTTGGCAATTACATGTGATTTCGGCCTAGGTTTTTCCACAGATCTGTTTTTTATGTTTTAGTGTCGTAACGGGTATTGTCGGGTCTCTTTGGCCTCATGTCCTGTTTTAGTGTCGTAATGGGTATTGTTGGGTCTCTTTTGCCTCTTGCCTTGATGGGCATTGTCGGGTCTCTTTGGCCTCTTGTTTTTGATGTCAAGCAGTCTCCTTGTCTTCTCGTTCTAATAACAAGATGGCCTCCTATGTCTCTTGTTCCGTCTTTTTCTTCTCATTTTCAGGTGAGGGTCCTGAGGCCTCTTGGGCCTCTTGTTATTATTGTCCTATGATCTCATATTTGTCCTTATCAGAAAAATCATACAACTAAACTTATTTTCTCTAAATGATAAACAATAAACAACCTGTTCTTGACAAAACAAAACTTGTACTCGCATTTTTTCAGTAACAATTTCTATACAAATATTCCTTGTTTGATATTAGTGCTAGTTTGAAGATTCCCGCAACAAAGAAATCGCTGTACTTGGAAAATTCATTGTAAATATAAAATGAATCATCTAACATAAGCAGGGTTAAGCTGCTGATTTAAGTGAATGAATTTTTTAGTTTTTATGAACATGGCCACTACAGTGGTGACCCGCAGATTGGTAACACCTGAGAATGTTGACAGATACTAGCACTAGCCTCGGAGTCCCCTCCTCTCTTGGTCTCGAAGATAAGCACCACCTCTTGGGACATTCGTGGTCCCAGGGAAGATTTTAAGTTTTTTTCATTCTGCATGTAAACTCATATATGTAGCAATAATTATTACTTGCCATCGATTCTGTATTGTAGCCATTCTAGCATGCTGCGTTGAGTGTGTAATGGGTTTTTTCGATAAACAGACATCATTGAGTCCGTGGTGTCGGTGTTGATCCACCCGTGTGGAGCCAGCAGACTGGCAGCATCCTGGTGCCTGGGGGGTATCGCCGTGGCTCTACCTTCCCAGCTCACGCCGCTCGTGAACCGTTGCATGGACCGTATGGACAAACTGAAGTCATCCCCCGAAGCCGTGTCGGGCTACAGTAGTGCCCTAGCCGCACTCTTGGGTGGCGTCTATCAATGTCCGCTCGGCATCCCCCACGCAAAGGGCAAGGTCAGTTAACACTACACTAATATCCATGGGCAGATCCAGATCTACTTTATCTCTCAACTTCTATCTACTTTATCCCTCAACGTTTATCTACTTTATCTCTCAACTTGTATCTACATTATCTCTCAACGTTTATCTACATTATCTCTCAACATGTATCTACATTGTATCTACATCTACATGTTTTCCATCGACAGTTCTCTGCGTAAACATAAAAATAGTACATACACCTATGTTACACCCCATTATAATTACTGATTACAACAAATCATTACTGTCATTTCTAAAGACGCTAAAAGGTTTTGGTTAGCTGCTTTTTTATTTTTGTCCATATGGCTTTTGACTCCAGAACCTTCCCATTCATCATGTAAGACACCACCCAGTTAAATACAGCCTCATTCAGAAGACCAGTTTAGTCAAGACACCCATTTGTTGAGTTCTACACGCGGTTTTTGTCATTGTTGTACCTCATGTATTTTGATACTGACTGTTAATTGTATGTGGAGAGAAATAAACAGAAAAACCTATACCTCTTTTGGGACTCGAACCCACAACTTCCAGTTAACCAGTCTGGTGCTCTACCAACTGAGAGCATAAAAACATCTTAAGCGAGTCTATATTTTCGCTAGCTTCTCTGTTTGTCACGAGTACCCACACGACTATCAACATAGCTAATATCGTATATTATAGTGGATAATCATTCATCTGTTAGGAGGAATAATTGCTACATTAAATTCCTCGTCTTTTTATTGCCTAATTGCGATAAAGGATGTTTACAGCTAAGCCAATAAGGAAACTTGAATCAAATACATTGAATTTTATCGTATGTTTATCATGTCCATTATTCAGCAAATAGTGGCATTAGCGGAGGAGTTATTGCGAACAGCTTCTCAGAACAGTCGCCTCAGCTTACAGCGTACCCAGTCAGGGTGGCTGCTCTTTGGTGCTCTCATGACACTAGGTATATACAACTTATAATGGCATTAATAAATAAATAAATCAATATTCAGAGTATTTGTAGACTTTGGCTAAATATCACCAGGTGAATACCACCTGTTAGTTATTAGTCCGAAGAAGACGAGTTACCTTTGTGTACATAATGCAGACTGTAGAACCACTATAATCTCACATCACTTATGTATATATATATATATCTACTATTTGCTAATACTATATGCTATGTATCATTAAATGACTGTCTAATGATTAAACTATTAAACTATTCACATGCTACCATAACCATAAAACCATCATTTATTAATGAGGCATTGTAAGCAAACATAAAGAAATGAAAGTAGAAGTACTTTCTGAGTACAATTAATAACCTCTTGAAAATTTTTGTATGGCATCCGAATGGGACATTATCTACCATGAGGTTTTCCAAAGAACTTCATAAGGCACAGAACGATACATGTTACGTCTTACATGAATATTGAAATTAATGGGCAGATATACCTTGATGTACCTGTGTGTTCGAAAATTCATTGATACCTGAATAATGATATTGATGTCTGATCGTGTTCCTTGTTATATCCTTACATGCTCCCTCATCTCAGGCTCTCCTGTCGTGAAGGGCCACCTTCCCAGAATGCTTTTGTTATGGCGCAATGCCTTCCCTCGGTCTGTCAAAGAATTAGATTCGGAGAAGGTGCGTGGAGATTCATTTACATGGCAAGTAACCCTTGAAGGGAGAGCTGGTGCTTTGGCAGGTGAACTTTTATGTTATAATTAGTCTATTTATGTGTATTAAATTCGCTATTTATTCACTATTTGATGATCCTTAATGTCAAAAAGTCTTTTATTGTCCTTTAATGTATGAAGTTGTATGGGGATGAAGCCCTGCTGATGATATATTACACGAAAGGTAAATTTGATACAACATTCTGCTTGAACGTCTTGTTTTTTATGCTGGGGAGGCGGGTAAGGGCACATAGTACACATTATCTTTGCTCTTACATATATTCGTGTCCTATTTAATGCCAACCACTAGTACCAACTAGATTTCAAGTATATATTATGTGTATCTCTACCACTTTCTTATTCCATTTGTTTGTTTACATACTTATCTTAGGTTCCAATATTTATTAGATGTCCTCTCAATTTTTCGATAGTATATTTAACGTGGAAGCGGCAGTATATTCCAAAGCAATTCTTGTTATGGTGTTTTATATTGAATGACCGTACATGAATTTCGGGGATAAGTTCATGAATAAGTTCTTGTATGATTTGCAGCCATGCACAGTTTTATGCTGCATTGTCGTGAGCTGGTCACAGAGGACCTCATTCGTCGCTTGCTTGTAACCCTTGAGTGTGCTCTCACCATGCTCTCACAGTCAGTAACCCAGTAACCCCTGTATTTGTATCATCATATGGCAATCAATACCCCTTGTATGGCAATCAATAATCTTTGTATGGAAATAAATTATCTTTGCATCATTATATGGCAATCAATAATCTTTGCATGGAAATCAATTATCTTTGAATAATTATATGGCAATCAATAATCTTTGTATGGCAATCAATACTCTTTGTATGGCAATCAATTATCTTTGTATCATCATATGGCAATCAATAATCCTTGTATGGCAATCAATAATCTTTGTATGGAAATCAATTATCTTTGAATAATTATATTGCAATCAATAATCTTTGTATAGCAATCAATACTCTTTGTATGGCAATCAATTATCTTTGTATCATCATATGGCAATCAATAATCTTCGTCTAGCAATCAATAATATTTGTATCAACACATGACAATCAATAACCCACGTGTGGCAATCAATAATCTTTGTATCATCATATGGCAATCAATAATCTTCGTATGACAATCCATAATCTTTGAATCCTCATATTCAATCAATAGAAATTGTCGTATCATCATATGGCAATCAATAATCCTTATATAGTAATCAATAATCCTTATATAACAATCAATAATCCTCATATAACAATCAATAATCCTCTTTTAACAATCAATAATCCTCATATGACAATCAATAATCTTGGTATCATCATTTTGCAATCAGTAATATTTCTATGGTGATCATTATTCTTGGTATTATTATATGACAATCACTAATTCTCATATGGAAATCATTAATCCTCATATGATAGTTAGTAATCCTTGCGTGGCCATACAATCCTTGTATTTCACTATCAATAATTCTATAATCCAATCAGTAATCTGCACTTTTCAGTAAGTTATCCTTGTATGACAGTCATCGCAATGCGGTATATTTAGTCTCCATGATTGGTTCTTTTCCCCACACATTCTTGCTGTATCAACCCACCAGCATCCCGAGTGTAATCAAGATGTACGGGAGCCACCTGAAGGCCACGGCGGCCATGGTACGCCTGCGTCTCTTCGACGTCCTCTCACTACTTCCACCTTCATCGTTCGAACACACGTACACAACGTTACTGCGGGAACTCGTGGCTGAGTTCACACTCACTGACAACTCAGCGAACACGACGACCTCGCTACTGCGCTCGATGTGTCACGTAGATGACAGCGTTATCCTGGGGTCGTGGTTACAGGAGACGGATCACAAGGCCATAGAGGATCAGGTCTGGTCACTAGTTCGTAGTACGTAGTCGTGCTGCTCGGTATTATACATTCTTGGTGTGTAGTTGTGAATTCTGCGGTGGGTACACCTCTATAGACAGACCAGCATCTCCTCATGATCCGACTTCACCCATAAACTCGTCTTAAGCCCAGTGTGTCTGTTAGTTTGATGCGATTATTCGAAAGAATATCAACTAATATTGACTTGAAGTTCCATGTAAAAATCTTGACTTTATTTAATAACATCAAAGTTTATGCAGTGGATAGCCTATCTAAAGAGTTCACAGAAATGAAACAGCCGTTTTGAGAACCATTGAGTCGTGTATTGCCTTTTATATGTCATCCACATCAGCTTCATCTTTATCATTATCTGTGACCCATTTTTTTTCGGAAAAAATATAGGCAAAACGTCAGCATACTTAGTCTGATAACTTATTTTAATCTCAAAACCAAATAGCATATGAAAAACATCATATAGAGTCACGATATAATCACAGATTATTTTCATGAGTTTTCACTAAAACTTTCATGAAGACTAAACTGTGTTGGAAAGGGTTGAGGGATATTAATGAATTGTATTGTTCATGTCTAGGTGAAAGCTTGTGTAACTAGAAGTATAGAATGAATAGAAGCATTCACTATTGTGTACAAATACAGTCAATTCCAGTTATAATCAAGGGAATTCTTTGTATTAACCGAAACTAGCTTATAGCTGAAAAGATGTACGTACAGTATTTCAATAAAATATCTCTCGCAAGTAGAGGCCTATTTTTTATGCAACTATCGCCGTTTGTGATAACAACAAACGAATCTTAAGCCACAAATAAACAATAAAGTAATATAAAAACTCTATATTTTATTGTGCTAGTTTTATACGTTTATACAGTATTTTACAACTGTACCAGAATGTACCGAATTTCTTCTGGTAAAAACTGAAATTTTCTTCAATGCACCATATTGTTTGTACACTAACTGAAAACTGTAATTCACAAAAAATCGTCAAGTTAAAAACCATCAAATTTGAAAAAGAACGCTACAAAATTTTATGATGTAATGAAAACAAATGGCTGCATGTTTAGTCTTGGGATGAACACACTCATTAATTTTCATGCTGAATATGTTATAAGATCATAAAGGACGTTGATATTAACCGGAGTTTCTATAGTGATAAATGAATATTTTGTCAAACAGAGTAGTTGCTATTATGCGGAAACTTGATAATAAATATTGACAATGAACGAATTATTTTTCAAAGGACAATAAAGAAAAAAATCGAGACTTGAGAAAAAAGTAATATTAACCGAATATTTCTATTAACCGATGTGATAATAAGTGGAATTGACTGTAAATAGAAGTATGAACTATCATGACTGACTGAATAGAAGCATTTTGTATCGTGATTGACTATGTCATCAATTTTGATATCAAGAAAGACGGCACGTTTACCACAGCTATATGTACTCGGATTTGATTAATGTCGTTTGAGTGCGTTGACTGCTCGATATTGACTGTTGTGCCTTCACGATCCGCTGCTCTTGTTCATCTCAAAGCTTATTACTTTGTCTCTTTTTCCGTGTGCGCTTCACGAGGAAGTTTCCAAAAGCACCGCATCTCAATTGTATTTTATATACAACACGATAATCTAATAATGCCTTGCATTAATGCCAAATGCAGTACCAACATGAGGAAAGTCTGTTCTAGCTATATCCGTTCCCATATATCGACTTAATTCATTGCAGGATTGTTTATTCCCTGTCCATTCAATCTGCGTTATCTTCTTTGTCAAGAAAAGGCTGTAAAATTAGCTACCATTTTATTTCCAATGATCTCTGACTGATAGTCTCTCATCGCTTCCTTCAGAGTTGAACTTTACGTTTTTACAATGCTGAATGGTTCAATCTCTTCTTTATCATATGTACCATCTGCACATGTGGCTTGGTAGTTTTAGTTCTCTCTCTCTAATTTATGCTACTGTCTGTCATCTGTTAAATATCCTCGCATCCTTGGTTCTTGTTTTTTCAGTTGCAAACCATGCCTCTTACTGCTATCACTCCTACTACTATTACACCTAATACATACCTATCACCTGTACAGTACAGAGTGTTTCACATGAAACATACTCTTAAACATATCATATCTCACGTCTCATTGTCTCGTTGTAGTTTGAGCCGAACCGTAGACCCAGCCACCACAGTGTGAGTGCTTGTGTGTGCTTCATGAAACTTCCTTGGTTCTCTATGATTTGCGCACGGCATGCCCAATTAAATTATTCGTAGTCCCTACCCGATAACCATGAGTCACCTAGTGCTGTGTTCAGTTTGAGGCATTTTAGATAGAACATCGGTTATTTTCATTCTTTCAAATTTTTCTTCATTCTTATATTAGCGCAGAGCATGCTGTAGACAGCATGCATCCATTAAGAACTTTTATCAATTTTGCTCCCTATTCATCGTATGTATGTTTCCCATTTAAATTAACAACTCATCACAATAACACTAAGTATAGCCTCCAGTAGTTGCGGGCGAGATGTGAGGTTTCAGCATTGTTCTAAAGACCACCTCCTGGTTTCCGTGTTGTCTAGACTGGATTTCATCGTCTGCGACAGGCTAATGTCTGGAGTAGCTGATGATAGCAATGTCTGTCTGAAGCTGAGATATTCATGTATCTAATCTCGTAGAGATAAAAGACCAAATGGTAGCGTCTTGTAAGACTAACAAAAATTTATTGAAACACGAGTTTTCGCATACACAAGGAATGCTCCATTAGGTGAATTAATACCTAATGTCGTATGTACGAGAATTAGTCTGCTATCACCGAGATTGCAGACACGTGAATATATGCGTGAGTGTATACGTGTAATGGGACGTCTCAATCAAATCCTCAGATTCGTTGTTAGTGAAGTCTGTGACACATTCTACTGCAACATGTCGTGAAGCTCATTCTGTTTCTTTTTCTTCATTACGACATTAATGTCACTCACCTGTATTTCTGTATTTTATATTTACTACGTCAGTGTAATTACTCATAACCACCCATACAGTTGTTAACATGTTTGTGTCGTGTATTCCTCATATTAACCGTGCATGACGTGAAAATCATGTGAGTTCGCGTTTTTATTAATAGTAACTGATTAACTCTATAAAAAAACAATCACATCTGATCAACAAATTAACTGCTAATCATCTGCTTATTGATTATTATAACCTCCAAAACATTAACATTAATAATAATAAACATTAATAATAAACATCACGCGATTAATGTCTTTTTCTTAAACAATATCATAGTCATTTTGGGCCATTGTTATTAAATATATTTAAAAATGCATCTCTTGACTTTACAGTCAGGAATTATCCGTAGATAGTTAGCGAGGTATTTTAGGCATTTGCTATTGTTCGTGTTCAGGTTATTTATAATATAATACATTACATTTTCCAAACCCTATTTTTGCGTGAGATGGACCTCTTTGTTTTCATGTGATATCCAATAGCATTGGGAACATGAATTGTTCATTCCCTAGACTGCGGTATATGAATGTTAAGATTTACTCATGAATAAAAATGCACGGTACATTCACAGTTACAGCCGAACAGCGCATCTGGGTCAGGGTCTATGGAGCACAACACCTCCTCGCTCTACAGCAGATGCCCACCTGTTAGTCATACAACGTCGTAGATATGCAGTTATATGGCCAATTTTACAAAGATTGTCAGAAAGTATCTGTGGAGTTACGAGATTTGTCACTGTATGTTCTTGTGATAGAAAATTGATTGAGTGTAATTGTTGAGAGTAATTTATACCCCCCCCCCCTCCGATTCTGACATTCCAAGATCATTTATCACCTATGTTGAAGTTATTACAAGGCATCATACATTCTACACAGCTACCCGTAGTTATTGACAGTCATTTTAATGACAGGCATTTACTTATCTCTGGACTATTTTATTGTTGTCATAATGACTCAACTGAGATTAATTAAAGTGGTCACAGTTTATTGACATTGATTGATTTATTATTATTAGTTTTCTGTCATAGTGACGAGTTCACTACAGCGCTTCTTAGGGAGACCTTAGTTTATCACTTCTTATTTCAAAAACTATGACTCTACTCTGCATATTCACACATTTTGACACATTTTCCTATTGGCACATAGTTTGATGAAACAATCACACAGTGCTACAAAGTTTTGATTTGTTGAAAAACACATTCGAGAACCTATTAACCGTTAGTTTGATGAGACAATCACACAGTGCTACAAAGTTTCGATTTGTTGAAAAACACATTCGAGAACCTGTTGACACATAATCGTAAATGGGGTTAGCCAATGTGGTTCTATAAATAGATGGACATAAATGCACAGAAAAACCTATACCTCTGATGGGACACATAGTTTGACAAGACAATCACACAGTGCTGCAAGGTTTTCAACTATTTGTTTCCGATAGTTTCGAGTCCGACGTTCAAAATAATTTTTTTAATCATCACAACTTTTATTAGATATAATGGAATTTAGTTTGGATTTACAACACATGCATAATGCCTTGTTTGCGTTTTATTAAGTTCCCACTGCTTTTGGTGTATTGATAGTGATATTCATAGATCAGTGATTTATTTGAATATACACACTAACCTGAATTTATTTACACTTGGCTTACTATCCACTGATTTATTGGCATTGTCTTTCCATGATGAAATTTGTTTTGTTTAATAAGGAGAAAAAAAATCTAAAACAACAGGAACATTCGAGCTGGAGAACCACATTGGTCACCCCTATTATTATCACAGGAATATTCTATCAATAGTTATAACATAACATATATCACTATGGCAGTTATATAAAGGTTAATATTGGACTTTATTGCACATCTGATATATTTACGACTGGTATCAACCAGGTAAGGTACCATTTGTCAATAATGAGTGTTTATTCGAAGCGAGTAGCATCCAACATTTTAGCACCATGATTTACGAATGCTGACCATCTGGGAGTATGTCTAATCGCCCAGAATCACCAAGAGTTCCTGTTACTTAATGCTTAGTGGATGTTTAGTGGATGTTTATTGGTAGTTCACGCTGCTCAATAGACAATATGATTTATATGCTAGCACGTGGCGATTGATATTGTTGCCACTGTTAGTGTAAGGGCTACATACCAGATGTCATGAATACACTGTACATACATCCATGACTGTCTACATTTATATACACGTTATATATATATATATACATAAATATATATATGTGAAGTTGATTAATCGTAAAAACTGTAGAAATAATTAATACCTGTTTATTAATAAATAATCACCCGTAATTTTACCTCTTCAAATATTTCGAGATTCACGAGACCAAGGTTCACACTGGCTCCAAAAATTTGAGAGGTAAAATATTCGCCAAATGCATCAAATGTTCAAACTTTTTGCCACCGTGATGAGAGACATCTTTGGTGATAAAAATAAAATATTGTTGACACATTTTTTTTTTCAATTAAATTTGCTGCTATTCAAATGCCAAATTTTGTCCCATACAATAATTAACTTACGGTAATATGTGATATATTGTGAAATGGAATGAAATTTTATTGATTCACCTATTGAGTGCCCTTTTAACACATGGCTATCAGAAACATTTCACAAATATAAGAAAACGATGGCTAACTAAAAATACAGTTTAAAAATTGTGTAGGGTAAAAATTATGAATAGGAAATAGATAAAATGCATCTACATACCATATTACTACAGATGAGTAAATATCACTAGAAGTTTAATATATGTAATTGTCACATACATTGTCACGTAGCATAATCACAATGTAAAAGATTGTCAATTTATACCGGATAAAAATGTCATATTCTTTCTATTTGTCATTGTTTGCAACACAGGCGCCAACCTTTTGGGCCAATGGCCATATTAATTGGAAAATAGTCCAAAAACGTGGGCTCTACACGTAATTCATTTTTGTCTTAAGAGAACTTTACGTGATTATATGTTTTTAGGTAAAGTCATATTTTTTACATTCTTTATTTTTTTGGTAAATAAGAATATATGCATTCGTAGCATACCTATAATATTTGAACTATGTCCCACAGAATGACCCAATACCTGGGCCTCTACCCCTTGGGGTGGCTGTCATTGACAGCTCAGTCAAGTTGTATGGAACAGTGTTTCCTCGTGTAGCCCACAAACACCGCTACCAGATGCTGCAACACTTCAACGAGTGCATCAAACAAGCCAAGTCTGTCCGCCATGAGGCTGTACAGATTAACATCTTCACAGCTGTTCTTTGTGCCCTTAAGGTCTGTCCCATTTCATTTACTCCACAGTACTATTTGGTGATTGTAACATTTCAGTTATCCAGGCTGACAGACTCTACAAGATGCATTGGCATCTCCACCAGTCCATAAAATATCTGGCATTTTTATTTGATTTGTTACATTGCCGTTTAGTTCGGAGATCTTGTGTAAAGGTCATTAGAAACAGCTGGGAGATCAATTGTGTAATATGGATTAGAGAGAATTGCTGTAAGAGGATGGTTCGCAATAGGGATGACAATGGAAGACCGAATCTGGAAGGTTGAGTACATCAGACTGACCAACAACCTCGGTGGTCACTTGATGCACGCTAGAATGAGGTGGTTTGGCAAAAACATGTTACAATCAGAGTTATCTGGAGAATGTAACTAAGAGAAGACCTATTTTAGATGATATTCCACTCTGACTATCATCATGTAGCGACGTATAGCTTGAAATCCATAGTGGGTACTTATCAAGGTTAGCATGTAGCTCGCTTCGGGCGAGCGGTAATTCTCCATGTATATTAGCTTTCTTGTAAGTCCTCTGTCATTTGGTTGATTGATTACTGAGTGAATGGGGAAATACGTTCGAAGCTTATTTGCACATCTCTCTGGGCGGAAGCTAGCAAGCAGCTTGCATAAGCTGAGTATAATTCCTTAGGAAGTATTCAAAAACCATGTTTTGTGAATAAAGCAGTCATTATTTAGATGAGCAGACTCAACATGTGTTCATTTCATATTTATTTTGTCTCGTGAACCCCCCTTCATCAGTATGCATTTTGCTTTTGATTTCTAACACATGTATTGTTATACACTTCATTTTATCTTTAAAAATATGCTAGAACTTCTCTTAATGTTATTTTTTTGGTATAACATAGTTAATTTACTTTTTTATCCAAACGAGACAGGCTAAGAAAAAATCAATGGATGCAAGAGGGGAGACCAGTGGGGAGTACAAGAAAAAGATACGGCGATATTAGTGAAAGGATCAGCTTTAGTGATTATTCGAACTGAGAATGGCTGAAACTGTATTATTGATATAACAAGCAACTCACAACTATGGTGTTTCATCATGTCCTGTCAACCAAGTTGCAGAGTATTCTTACATAAACACTTATTTCAGAATTTGTCAGAAACGAAAACCAATTTGGGGCCAGCCGATGTCACAAAAGCAGCTTTCACCTTGATTCTGGTATGGACTCTAGTCGAATCACAAATTGAATAAGATTTATCATATTTTTCATGATTTATTTAAATGTGAATTAAGCGTTAGTTACATACTTATAATTACAAAAAGGCCTGATTTTTTTATAAATTTTAACATCGTTCTTTGTATGAACTCTCCTAAATATAACCAACCATGCATGAATAGAAAATAGCGTATCATAAAGTAACTTTAACAGAATTATTGAATTTAGTTTGTATTTTTTTAATCCGTGTTCATTACTGTAATGACTTGACACATACTAGCATCTGGTTAGTCTCGCCATCTTCAGAGGGATTGATATGGAACATTTCCGATCTTTGGTATTTATAGTCATTACTCCAGATGACATCTTCAATGCTCTACCATCTAACAATTTTACGGACTCGTTTCCTTCTCTTTACTAGAAACACCATCAGAATATGTTGAGATATTTTGTGTCTATATCTGATTTGATCGGTGATTTCATCGCTTTGATCGATTTGATCAGTGATTTGATTGCTTCGATCGATTTGATCGCAGGGAGCCTTGGGGAGCACTAACCCGATCCTGCGATGCGCCGCGGGGGAAGCGTTGGGTCGAATGGCGCAGGTCGTTGGTGATAATAACTTCATTGCTGAGATGGCCCAGCATAGCTTCGATCGGCTCAAGTCAGCCCGCGATGTGGTCAGTCGTACAGGTCACTCCCTCGCTCTCGGCTGTCTCCACAGATACGTGGGCGGCATGGGTTCCGGTCAGCACCTCAACACGAGTATTAGTATTCTACTGGCTCTGGCGCAGGACTTTAACTCTCCCGTCGTTCAAGTTAGTGTTTCGGCATTTCGGCATGCACCACTGTCACCATCACTGATCGATTTGTGGGTAAAATACTCACAGTTACGCTTACACCCGTCAATATTATGTCGAATATTGTTTATAATCAGGCCTAGTTTTCCTTGTTGCATCGGGATAAAAGCCCAGCTTTATGTGGAAGTTGACACATATATATCTGCACAAAAGTCCTGCCCTCGTCACTATATTTAATGAGCAAGATTTAGGGCTTGAATATTGATAGGAATTTGTATTGATGTGGGTTATTAGTTGATTTATTTAAGATATTACGAGGCAATGTCGTAAGTGTAGTCTCAGTAGAACTTAGCCTTTTGTTTTACATAATATGAACAATTTTGTACGTTGGACCACTGTCTAGTGATGTTACTTTCTTGGTGAATGTCACTTTAAAATTATTTCATTTTATCATCTGGCGACATCGCCGTGACATTTTACGTTGTTTTTACACAACCATCCAGGTGTGGGCGTTACATGCCCTCGCTCTTATAGCTGACTGTGGGGGCCCGATGTTTCGCAGCTACGTTGAACCGACCCTATCGCTAGTTCTGGAATTATTACTGACAGTTCCTCCGTCATCCGTTGATGTGCACCAGTGTCTCGGCAAATGTCTGTCCGCCCTCATCACGTCCCTCGGTCCAGAACTACAATGTTAGTCCTAGGTCACAGTCCTTCCCTACACCTTATCGATTAGTATGTATGTATAAAGACATAGTGTGTGATAACAGACAATTAACCAGTTCGATGTCTGTTAAATGTGTCACACATGATATAGAAAGTATCTAAATGGTGTATTGTGGACCTCTGAAAATAAGTATCCAATAAGATGTTTTGCTTGTTTATATTTTAATTTATTCAATGTATCATTTTTCCAGAATATTTTGTAGATTAAATTTACGCTGTTTACAATTTTTAGTTTCTCGGAGCAACTTCCAATCATTTTGGAATCAAATGAAATGTTCAGTCACAAAGCTTATCAGTCGGGAAGTCTTTGTATTGTATCACCATACCATAAATCATTGAAAGGTCTTATTTTGCGATCAATTATCATGGCTATTGTTTATTGTTGCCACTGGTGACCATTCTACATCAGTATTTCTGGTACAGATTCCGATACATTATAGTAGATGTCTCATTGTGTTGGTGAAATATTTGAGTTCCCATAAGGAGCGAGTAAATGGATGTTTAATATCACTGAGAATACTTAAAGAGGTAAATGAATGCGGTGGCTCGGTGTACACTTCATACGTCGGTGTTGCTATGTATGTGGATGGCTGACTATATCCGGACTGTTTAAGGACTATTTAAGAGCTGCTCGGATTGGTCATCCCTCCCCGAGCAGGCAGAGTGAACATTGACAGTATGTGGGAATGTAAGGGAACATCCCTCGTAGTGCAGTAGCGCTGTATCTGTGGTCTCGCGGTGTTGTGATGGAGGATAGCAGAAATTAACATGAGCACCAACTGATCAAACATTAAAGACTTGGGGAGATTTTTATTTATTTATTTGTTACGCATACAGTGTACCGTTTGAGGTTATCTATAGAAAGCACGACTGACTTATATATTATATAAATATAATTTTTAAGCAGCACTATTACAACACTTATTACGTGTCAACAGTAAATTCCGCGGCCAAGGCTACCGCACGCATGTACTGCCTCGTCTGCTGCGCCATCATGCAGGATCACTCAGACTCTCTGGTTCAGGCTGAGGCCATTACCTGTCTACAGCAGCTCCACATGTTTGCTCCGCGTCATGTCAACCTAACTACCCTAGTGCCACACCTCTGCGTAAGTTCACATCTGCCCATGATATTTCTACTCACTGAGGGTCTTAGCATTTTTGTGTTAACTCTGGCTTGTGTCTGTTTTCATCACAGTACACAATGGTCCAAAGAAAGTATAACGAAGGCTTTATAGCCTAGAACTACATGGCTTAAACTGACAAAACATTGCTGGACATATACTCAGCTCTGGCAATAGGCTTCAGAAATTTACTACAATCAGCTACTCTGTTTTATAATTACATAAATCGAAATTTTTATTGCACTGAATGCGGCCATATAGACCTACATACATTGATGGTATTTTATATGTTATTTGATGTAAACGTCGCTGCCCTGGAGGTTCAAACTGTCACACATAATGTCTTTATATGTTCACACAGATAGAGATTGTTGAGTCACACAGATAGAGATTGTTGAGTCACACAGATAGAGATTGTTGAGTCACACGGATAGAGATTTTTGAGTCATACAGATAGAGATTATTGAGTCACACAGATAGAGATTGTTGAGTCATACGGATAGAGATTGTTGAGTCACACAGATAGAGATTGTTGAGTCACGCGGATAGAGATTTTTGAGTCACACAGATAGAGATTTTTGAGTCACGCGGATAGAGATTTTTGAGTCACATAGATAGAGATTGTTGAGTCATACAGATAGAGATTGTTGAGTCACACAGATAGAGATTGTTGAGTCATACAGATAGAGATTGTTGAGTCACACGGATAGAGATTTTTGAGTCACGCGGATAGAGATTTTTGAGTCACGCAGATAGAGATTGTTGAGTCACACAGATAGAGATTGTTGAGTCACGCAGATAGAGATTGTTGAGTCACACAGATAGAGATTGTTGAGTCATACAGATAGAGATTTTTGAGTCACACAGATAGAGATTGTTGAGTCACACGGATAGAGATTGTTGAGTCACACAGATAGAGATTGTTGAATCACACAGATAAAGATTTTTGAGTCACACAGAGATTGTTGAGTCACACAGATAGAGATTGTTGAGTCACACAGAGATTGTTGAGTCACACAGATAGAGATTGTTGAGTCATACAGATAGAGATTGTTGAATCACACAGATAAAGATTTTTGAGTCACACAGAGATTGTTGAGTCACACATAGAGATTGTTGAGTCACACAGAGATTGTTGAGTCACACAGAGAGAGATTGTTGAGTCACACAGATAGAGATTGTTGAGTCACACAGATAGAGATTGTTGACAAATACATATCATTGGTGTATTTTTTGATTGCACTATGTTAAAAGTGTGTCAATAAGGTCAGTAAGTCTGGAGGGTTTTTGCATCGTGTAGCGATTGTGCTGTAGGCGACCCTGTCCAGCGCTCATCTCCTGCTGAGACGAGCGGCCGTCGCGTGTCTCCGTCAACTAGCTACGCAAGAAGCCCGCGAGGTCATCGAGCACGCTTTAACCCTCGCCTCAGACACACGAGATAGCCTGAGTAACATCACAGAGACTGGACTAGAAGGGGCGCTGTTCAGCATGCTCGACACAGAGGTCGATGGGAAGCTTATATCGGATGTGAAGGACACGCTCATGAGCTTGCTACAGTCACTAGCTACAGAAAACCTTACACGCTGGCTTATTCTCCTCAAGGATATACTCTCGGCATCCACCGGTGTGTTACTTTTTTGTCTCTTTTTTTCTTACTGTTTGACTGTCTCACTGTGAGTAATTCAGTAAAAGGGGATCTCTGCGATAACTATGTAAAAAATCAAGTCAGTAATGATTTAAGTCTTCATTATCTTCATCGGGTAGGCTAAGGCTATGTACGACTATATGTACAGGTGTGAGTTATGAGTACATACATGTATATCAGTGGGTAAACTAGCCTTTCGTTCCACACAGACGCAGGCGGGGTAATGCAGGAGAGTATGGTCCAAGCTGAAGCGGGGGAGGCTGTGGACAAGGAGGATGACATTGATGAAGATATAGATGTAAAGTTTACCGCTGCTGAGGTAGATGTGACTCATCCTACTGTGGCTCCCAGGTACCTTATAAATACTATATATGGACAGGTAATATCGTACATTATATGGACAGGTAATATTGTACATTATATGGACAGGTAATTTTGTACATTATATAGACAGGTAATATTGTACATTATATGGACAGGTAATATTGTACATTATATGGACAGGTAATATTGTACATTATATGGACAGGTAATATTGTATATTATATGGACAGGTAATATTGTATATTATATGGACAGGTATTATTGTACATAATATGGACAGGTATTATTGTACATTATATGGACAGGTAATATTGTATATTATATGGACAGGTAATATTGTACATTATATAGACAGGTAATATTGTACATTATATGGACAGGTATTATTGTACATTATATGGACAGGTAATATTGTACATTATATAGACAGGTAATATTGTACATTATATGGAGAGGTATTATTGTACATAATATGGACAGGTATTATTGTACATTATATGGACAGGTAATATTGTATCTTATATGGACAGGTATTATTGTACATAATATGGACAGGTATTATTGTATATATGTAGCGGATTGTCAGTCTGAAATGTATAAATAAAATATTAGTTGCTAAATATGCAAGAGATTGTACTGTAATTGTAATAGAACCTTTCGAATCCGTTGAACTGAGGATACAAACCATTCTCAGCTGTCCTCTTGCCCTTTTTGCCCTCAGTGACAGTGATGTCACTTACTACGACAAACCTAAATTAGATGCTAAACATGATCAATGGTTTCTCTTATATCCAGGCAGATTGGCCCAGTCTGCATCAGTAGTTGTTACTAAATTAGAAAGGTATATTTTATTTATGCACAATGAGATATTACTCTATCCTTATTAAACATAGATTACCTTGCTTTGTAACCGTAATATAGGTTTTTATGTATTATGAAGGCCTACCATCCATGGCGAATGAGTATACACCCTCCCTCAGGGAGGAAGAGGTGCATCTACTCACTAGATAGAAGGTTTCAGGAGGCAGACACTTTCATCCGGAGGGCTCTGGATTAATTCTACCCGTGGCATTTTTGGGGTCTGGCCAGGCCTTGATGGGTGATTATGTAAGGACTTGTTCCCTCTGATGTACTTGTGCCTAAGATGTTCTCTGGGTGGTCCCTTTGGCGATTACCTCTTCTGTTATCTCGTGATCTCACAGTAAATAATCGTCATCTGTCAGAGACATAGCTGAATACGTGATAAGGAGGCTGTATGTAGGAACATCTGGAACCAGTCGCGTGAATGGGCGAGGGTCAACTGCCCAGACTAGGTATGTTTTTCACTATGGTGTTCCCCCACGCCTTATAACTGAGGCTAATCCGTTTGTCTTTGTAACTTCACAGACTAGCATTGTAGAGGGTCTAGGAATAGCCTACACAATGATCACCTCTGTAACAAGTCTATTTGTAACAACCTAAATGGAAGTTTTATCACACAAATATGCATTATGGCGCACAACTCAACAATTTTTAGGCATCGATACAACCAGTTTCTGTCAGTATTCTATCTCAGGGACATCCCTATACTCTTGAATATTATCGCGCTACCCCATATCAATCACGTGACATCAATAACATCATGTCAACACCAGGTGGCCTACGAAGGTATTTGCCATTGAGTGTCTCCAGAAGATCATAGCAGCCTGCGAGGCAGACACCACCAACTACGACCTGGCTAAAGCCAAAGAGTTCAAGCAGTGCACTGGCCGTGGTACGTAGGGGGCTCTTGATATCCTCATTATAGCCATTATCGTTGTATCTATTATCATTCAAGCCTTCGTCCCTTCAGTTTGATTGCTATACGCACCATCTTTATCGTTGTATCCTCTATAGTATTGTCCATCATCTTTATATCCATCATCTTTGTATCCGTCATCCTTGTATCCATCATCCTTGTATCCATCATCCTTGTATCCTTCATCTTTGTATCCATCATCCTTGTATCTTTCACTTTGTATCCATCATCTTTATATCCATCATTCTTGTATCCATCATCCTTGTATCCATCATCCTTGTATCCATCATCCTTGTATCCATCATCCTTGTATCCATCATCCTTGTATCTTTCACTTTGTATCCATCATCTTTGTATCCATCATCCTTGTATCCTTCATCCTTGTATCCTTCATATTTGTATCCATTATCCTTGTATCCTTTTTCCTTGTATCCTTTATCCTTGTATCCTTCATCCTTGTGTCCAACATCCTTGTATCTTTTTTATCCATCATGCTTGTCATCATTATCCTTTTTATCTATCATCGTGGTATCCATCATTTTTGTATCCATTACAGTATTATCCATAACCTTTTTATCCATCATACTTGTCATCATCTTTCTTTGCATAACTATTGTACAATCATCATGGTTGTATGTCGTATGTTCAAATAGATGAAAATCAAAACGATTTGTGACAAAACTTATCAGCATTTAGAAATATTATACAAAAAACGAACACAACACTATTTTCTAGGGAATGAGGATATTTTTCTCTTTTTATCAAGAAGATATTGAATTAAGTTACAATCAACAGAGTTGGGCATTTTTGCAAGCTATTTCACATGTCTATAATTCATGACAAGTACTCGGGTACCCGCTCGTGATCAGTCCACGAGTACCTGGGTATCAGTATCAGTACTCGTTACAACACTACTTTTTACTTACCATATCCATATATATATATATATATATGCACTGCACGCAATACACAGATTGTCATTTCGCTGTACCTGTTTTGTGAATGTCTCTGTACATGTATACTGTGTCTCATTGTGTAACTATCTCATACATTAACTGTACATTGTGTACCTGTATACAGTATGTTTCTATGTATCACTGTATATGTACTTGATGTCTCTCCTACAGGTGATTACCTCGTGCTACATCTGTCGGAGCTGATACGTATGGTCTTCATTGCTGCCACATCAGACAGTAACCACCTACGTCTCGCAGGCCTATCTGCCCTGCAGGTATCATGCCCCCATAGCAATGGCAGTGTGCCTTACACCGGATTGTCGGCAGTCCCAGAGATCCTGCGTGTCAAAAAATGCCCTCTTAATTTATATTCAGAACTCATTCACCAACCTCTGCATGCACGATGCCACTGGGAGTTTGAGTTTATCTCAAGATGCTCTCGAATCTTCGGTGTAATGTTAAGGGGGGTAACCAAGGTGGTTCTTGCAATAATTGGAGAGAAATCTGCAGAAAAAATCTATACCTCCGATGGGACTCAAGCTTATCGGTCACGATCCCCAATGAGATATTTATCTTCGATTGCTGAAATAGACTCGACAATCAAATGGGTAGACACTTGATATCCTACCCTGAATATTCATCATGAATATTCATTGTAAATCCGATTTGAGCGCTTTTATTGGCTGATACTTGCACTATATATAAATGTTGTACTCCACCTTTATCTGTCTTCTGCCCATGGCTAAGAGGCCAAAATTCACCGATCTGTAAACACATAATCAAATGAAATGAAATCAAATATATTTGATTAAAGCGTACTCATTAGCTTACCTATCAAACGCACTTTACATCAGTAAACACTGTGAATAACTTATGGCTGTAATGTTATAGTCAGTCTACTTATCTGCCTACATTATCTACAACTATCTACAGGACATTGGTACAAAAAGTTTCAGTACGATACATATAGTAAAAAATACTATGTAAATCTATTTTATGTGATATAGTAATAAAGATTGTCTACAGAAATAAAGACGAATAAAATAGTTGGCAACTGGAGGGAATAAATTTTTATTGTATTATGTGTCTCTAAAAGATGGACAGAAAGGTGAGAACCACAAGTCATCAGGATGTATAGAGTATACAGAGCTAGAGATATATGTTGATATTATGCTAGTCATTTTCAAGCTCATTACCACCTGCATGTAATACAAAGTTTTTATGATCCCGTTGAACGGGCTAGCTCAGTCGGGAGAGTGCCTGTCTACAGACCACAAGGTACACAGTTCAGATCCTTGCCAATACAAAAATTTTATGTGTTCTACTTGACTCAGTGATAAAACTGAGTTCCACTGAAATTTCTTCTTGTCAACACGAACCAATATGCGCTAGCAAGTTAAAAAATGCTAGCTCAATTTACAGAGCTGCCTTGTAATAACTCGATGTAATTACTATCATTTGGCAAGCTGTGCGAGTGTCTTATCAACTCCATGCTTCCCTTCACTACTCCTTAATACTGTTACCCCTTATTGACAATCTTCCTTCACTACAGAACCCTCTTTTGCCCGTGGCAGTATTTTTGTCTAGTTACAGACTTGCTCCCTTAATGACTCGCTCTCTTAATGAGACCCTCTCTTAATGACACCATTCCTAGCACTATTAACAAAAGTGAAGATGGCATCTTTTGGACTGTGTGAGATCAGTATTCACACACATTTGATGTATACACGTATACTTCATCAGGTGTAATCTCCCCTTACTGTAAACCCCTGAATACCACTGTTTTCCTCTGCTGAAATTGTTTCTAACTTCCCCAAATCCTTTTTACCTTTCTGAAATTATTTCTACCTTCTTGAAATTCACCATACCCAAACTATTTTCACCTTACTTAAATTTATAGCTTTTACTGAAATCTTTGCTCCCTTACTGAGATCCTTTCCACCTTACTCAAAGCCTTTCCACCTTACTGAAATTCTTTCAACCTTACTAAGAATCTTTCCTTAATACTGAAAAATCTTTCTCCTCTATATCCCTTTCCCCTGACTTATACCATTTAAAATGACTTGTAACAAATGGCATGTGTTAAAATGAATTCATAGTTATATATTTAGTTATATATTTGCTTGTAAAAATATTGCCTTTGGTCATTTGTGCCTTTGGGTACAATTGGTCACATAGGCTACATAAAGGAACTTGGAAAAGGAAGTGGATTTATTCAAGGTGGCCAGAGTTGGAAGAGGCACATGGTGTGTGGTGCCATGTCTTATGATGTTTGAATAGTCGATAGAGACTAAACTCTATGCTCACTTATATTGAATAATTAGTGTAGTTATGTAAATCTTTTTAAATTAATGCTGAACCCAGACATAACTGTACTAATTACATGTCAAATAAAACAATCTGGCAGGCCACCGGTTAATCTTAAAAATAATGGAGGTAATCCAGATTGGTGATGAAGTGCCACTTGCGAGGCCAAAGTACGTAAACATATCTTTTATGGTTCTTGCCCTTTGGTATTGATGGAGCATGATGATATTTAATAGCTGTCAATCTGTATCTAATTTTTAAGTTGATTTATATTTCATGTATTCCGTAATCACGGAATATTTGGCTGTGTAACAGAAAATGAATGAATATCTTTTAGGCCAAATAATCTATAATATTTAATGAAATGGTTAAATTAAAGATTTTCTTGATACGGACTAGGGTTTCCGAATCTTGCCAGAATTCCATTCCCAGGTCTGCGAAATTAAATTTATGATATCGAGATCTCGCCGGTATCCTGGGAATTATAGTGTATTGTACCGACTGCTTTGATACACCATAGAAAATTAAGAGATTGGTAATATCAATCTCAGAATTATTGATTTTAATTGGGGTTTGCGCCATCATTGCTGCCATCAATGCTATTTCAACCACCTGCAGATTTAAATAACAGTACGTCGTTATAAAAACAGGAATAAATTTTAAATTAACAATAAATCATTTTTACTACAAGCGAAATGTCAAAGTGCATCTGCAATATTATATTTCATCATATTTTCATATCCTTGACATTAACGGGATTCCATTTTTTATACCAACAACGCATTTCCTAAATACAATAAATTAAGTCCCTCGCAAATTTATTTTCCCGGTGTATATTAATTTGCGTTGCCACAAAAAAATTTCACCGGTACTTATTTATGGCTAAGTCAACCAGAGCAATCGGGATAAAGTACCTTGCTCAAGGATGCAACCGAAAAACACAATGGCGTTCTCTGGATTTGAATCGTCCCCCTTCTGGTTCGGAGGCCACCACTCAACCACTGAATATTATTAATCACATGGGAGCAGAGTGTTTTAATGTGTCCTCCAGATGACTATATTATTATGATTTATGACTCCCCCATCAGTGCATTTTGTAGAATGGTAAGGTACTGGACTATGGAGGGTAGGGGGCATTCGTCAATAAGACGCGCTTGGAGGCCATTTTGGCTTTTATGTGAACCAACTGTCTGATGTATATTTAGTGACATCAATAGTTCTTAATGATTATACGGAACTATCATCTATAAAATATCAGGTCAGTATTCACAAACATGATATTTTATTAAAAATACTGGATGCTCGCTAAATAAAATCAGCAGCAGAAAGCAATTATGCAAAATTCATAGTTTAATATTTTAAGTATTTTTTATATTTAACAACTAATGGTATATGTTATTTTTAAAAGCAATGACCATGAAAAGCCTTGCTCTATTTAGCCTACTAATTAGCCCACTATTGAGTACTAATTATAAAGATTATACATAGACCCATCGTTGTCCCACTGCAAATTCGAAAACATTGTCTCCTCTCTGAATTTCTCTTTTACTAGCATTGAATCTAATATAGTGACTACTGGCAAAGAATTGAAGAATAATTCAAGGTTCTGTATTCGCCTGGGAAGTAACATACATCAGATAACCGATGTGGGGAAGTCAATTTGCCACCCACAGACTGCTCACTGCAGTAAGAATGCTTATTTTTCCGTAATATCGAAATTTTCAATTTTATCTGCCGTGACAATCGGTCTTGATATCGAGACACAATCCCGGGATTATGATATCGAGATGCAGTTAACTGTGCATTTTTATGGCAGCTATATTTAGTGCAGATACAATACCTTCAACATTCACATACTACCCTGTCAAAGCTGATATGAAGCATCTAACCATTTTGGAGACTGGTTTACACTGACAATCGAGGATTAATGACTTGCTGAGGATCATCGCAGAAAAGTCTAGCGGTGGGTGATTACGAATGCTTTTAGTTATAAATTCAGTGCTCGTACCACTCGACTAACTGCTTCCCTTAATAATACGCTTCCATTGTGAATGGTTCTCTAGTTATTTTGCACGCAGCCATCACAGATCCATCGTCCAGCAGCATGGATAACCATATCAACTACTGCCATGATTTTGTTTCTCTAGGACATCATTAGCAGATTTGCTAGCATCCCTGAGCCGGAGTTCCCCGGTCATGTGATCCTCGAGCAGTACCAGGCACAAGTGGGAGCGGCACTGAGACCGGCATTTTCTCCCGAGACGCCGTCCGATGTCACCGCAGCTGCTTGCGATGTATGGTTGTATCTTATCTTAGGATTTATACCGATTTCATATTTATCATATTTGATGTTATTTTCTAATTAACTATGTTCAGTAGTAGATGACTTGTTAGTTATTAGTATTGACCTTCAAGTGTATGTTTCCAAACTAGATAATGGTATAAACTAGGTGACTCATGTATTTCAATATACATCAGTTACCCGATTATAAATCTGTACTGTACGAGCTCATGAGCTCATAAAAGACTGCAGAAATGAGTGTCACAAACTATACAACTTGTAGGGTAGCAAAGCACAGGAAATTTTTGTCAATTAATTTTAATATTATTTCTATGCCATTGTAATATCGTATTTCCATGACTTAGCACATTTCAATGAGATATAATATTCATATACGGATGGATTCCTGTAGGTATGCAGTACGTGGATCGGTAGCGGTGTGGCGCGCGACCTCAACGACCTTCGCCGGGTACACCACCTTCTCGTGTCGTCTCTCGCCAAACTCAAGACGGGCCAATCTCAGTCGGTCGCTCTCTACAACGAAAGCGCATCCACCATGGAGAAACTGGCTGTACTACGTGCTTGGGCCGATGTTAGTCTGGCCCACCCTCTCTAGTCACTAGGCCATCCTCAGACCATCGTTAGATCACCTGTATGGCCAATGGTCAAAGAATTGTTTACTATTTAGGCTGTATCGCTTGATGCACTGTACAGTTTATACTTTGCTCATTGCCTTCCAGACTAGAATATCAGATCACATGTTTTTTGGTTATTTTTCGTCATACCCGTTTAAATTTATATGATCACACTTACTGTGAAATATTGATGTTAAGTTAGAAGATTACTTAGTCAATTTGTAATTTTAATAAATAATTTTTTTATGTTTTAATACGCATATATTCATTTTCAAAAATGCGCTCGTTTTTTCAGTTTTTGTACCATTTTACACGATAGAATCTTGATCTCTATAATTTCTATACATGCAGCATAGTTTCTCCCAGCAATATCTCGACGTATTTCAATTAATTCAACAGATTTGATCATTATAAAGAATTTACCAATAGTATTACAAATCACTTTGTACCATGAGTTGTACCTTTGTGTAATAGTGGTGTAATTCTCAAAAATAACATAACTAACTTTTATGTAACCTCATTCAATTGCTATGTTTTGTTTGTGACCCATTTACTCGTGTTCAGGAACTATGTTCGATAATGGACATGATCTAAGTGATACACTTAGAAGTTAGAATGTTGCATTCATTTGTTTTCCTATAATTACAATCTTAGAACTATGTATGTTGATAACATTAATCATTTACACGTATGATACAACACCCAGGTTTATATAGTAGCCAAGGACCAGGAGAGGGAGAAAGAATTGCCCAAAAAATTGTCGTCTGAGGGCACATCGCAGAAATCTTACGTAAAATCTTCGATGGATGACATCGGCAGTGGCGAATACACGAGTGAAAGCTTGCTCAGCCTTGTACAGCCAGAGTTGGCTACCCTCAGTCTTCACTGGTTGGCTGCACTAAAAGACCACGCCCTGCTCTCACTGCCTCAAGGTATGTCATCTGTCACTACGTAGTTCAATAGCAAACGCCATGACTGAACATTTGGGGGCAGGATATGAACCACATTCCCCCACCCCAAAAAAAGATTTGGAGCTTTACTTTCAATTTGAAAAATTTGTTAATTCGCATACGTAGTACTTACTGGATGCTAAATACTGTATTTTCCTTGATTTTAATATTCTTCCCACATAGTCTAATGCGTCTCATCGTATTTACTCTGTCAGAGTACAGCAGCCAGCTACCACCCGAGGGTGGTGCCTTTTACCAGCCAGAGACAATGGACTCGGCGCGCGTGCACTACCGCAAGTCGTGGTCATCGATCCTGCACGGTGTGTGTATCTGGTTGGACGAGACGGGTTTCACGAGCTGTGGTGTGGGCCGCAAGAACGAAGTCGGGCCAACGGGTGCGGCCAATGTTCCGGCCAATATGGACCCCGAGCGAGTCAATGAAGATCGGATGTATCTTGTACTGGGTGAGTACTGTAAACATAAAAACATTCTTATTGTCTCTATTGTATGGTGAAAACTTAAGTTCAAGATTCACTAGTGTCAGCCACTGAAGCCTCTTAAATGCAGTTTACAATGACTGACTGATGTTTACGACTGACGGATGTTTACAATGACCGACCAGTGTTTACAACGACCGACTGATGTTTACAATGACCAACTGATGTTTACAATGACCAACTGATGTTTACAATGACCTACTGATGTTTACAACAACCAGTGTTTACGACGACCGGTGTTTACGACGACCGGTGTTTAAGACTGTTATTGCATCTTATACACCCTATGGTCTTCTACAGCATTTCAGATATTGACTTGTGCACTGCCCTGACTTGTGCAGAATACTGACCAGTACACCATGCAGACTTATCTTGCGCATTGACTTGTACACTGTACTGACTTATACACAGTACAAACTTGTACACTGTGTAGACATCATCATCATCATATCGACCTTCATACCATACCGACCGCTACAGCATATTGACTTCTACGGTGTATTGACTTTTACACCATACTACCCTTGACAAGTCATTAACTTATACACCCTTCCAACATTTTCAGCATTTCAACTGATGGTTTCCTTTGACGTGATAAGATATCCCTGCATATCACTTTTAACATTTAGATATCATGGACAGGATAGTGTTATATATTTTTTATTACTTGTGCCTAATAACAATGGATAACGTTCAGTGTAATCACTACTGTAATTATTCTTACATGTGAATCTTGGTCTTTAGTTAATTAATTATTCAAACACGGATTTTGTTGATTTCAACCATTTTATCGCCATTTTTAAGCATCACTATTCATTAACAATGTTTTACCATTGCATGTTATGTAATTGTTATGTGATTGACCTCACTATGGTATCGCACCAGGTATCTGTATGGAGGCCTTCTGTTGCCCCACATCGACTCTCACTGACGATACCGTCATCAGCTGTCTGCGAGCTATCCTCGCCATGTTGTCGTCTGATTGGCCACTGAGGATCATGGGACGCGAGGTGGATCTGTCTCGTGAACTGTTGAATGTTATGCACAGGTAAGTGACATTTCTCATCAACACATCGTTATGTTCCCATGCATAAAGAATAATTCTTAGGTTTGCTCTGCGTAAAATTACAATTAACCATACCAATTTCATGGGCTAAAATTATTTTATATTCGAGTAACAAAATTTATTGCGCATTATACATTTAAATTGTTGCATTCACGCAATCAATACCATAACAATCTCAAAATTACTTAAATTCTTTACCAACTGAATATGTAATGCTTGTTCAAACTTACTATGTGCTCCCACTAGGACCACACCCTGTCATTACGGGTAGACGCAATTCTCTCTCCCTGTACTAAGTGCACGGTCTTCGTTAATGATAGCCATGGTGTTTCCAAAACTTCAGTCCATCCAACATTTACTGGGTTTGGAGGTCTGTTGAATTTGGGGAGCGGCTTTAATTAGAATATTTTCTACCAGACTCTTCATGCGGCTTTATCGCTCCATCTTCTGTCTTTCCACATTTTTGCATCTCTGCATCAATCACTAGCTCTCTGCTGATCTCCTCGTTCCTGATGTCGTCCATCCTCGTTTCCTTAACAACTTCGGGTAAACACTCATTTTAAAGAACACGCAACACGATGCTGTTATGCCCATGTGTCCTGTAGGATATTACTTACAAGAGAGAACCTCACAGCACACATCATAGCTCTTGATGTGGTCAAGCAAGTGGTCAATGCGGCGTGGATGCATCTGGATCAGCAACTGTCCACTCCACCGGGTATTGTTCGTTGTACAGCTATTAATTATTCGCAGTAGAAAGAATATTTTCATTATTGATATCTTTGTAAAAGTATGTCTCACTGGTGGTATGGCCAACCCACACAATTAGACGATTAGGTAATAAACACAACAGCTTCCTATATATTATAACTCATGTCGTCTGTTGGTGAATTTTTGTATTGTCTATAGAGTCGCATTTATTGACGGACACTTGCCCTGTTCAAGCTAGAAATAGCCTTAGTAAATACACACTCATACTGTGCGGGACGTGGTTAATATGACACCGCGAGTGTTTATTTTCACTGCTTGATGCATCTATGACCGATGTTATATGTATGAAATGAAATGAAATATATTTGATTTACAGTGCACTATTAGCAACGCTGTCTAACACACTTAATGCCAGTAAATATCAGGCAATGACCTTACTGGTTAGCTAAAAGTCATTTTATGAAACGTAATTAATAGTTTTAGGTGGAGCATTGTCATTTCTTTCACGGTATGGGCTGAGACACGCGATAAGTAACAAAAATGCACCTCAGATGGTTATACCCGATGAACTCGATGAATTTAAATCTGATAATGAACGTACTGCGGAACTATGGTTATTGCAGTGTGAGACACAATATGTGGTGTAAGGAAAAGGTCGCTCTATGATGGAAGGTTGTCTACATTGTGTGGTTAGTTATGCCCCGAGGATAGTCATCTGGTTGCATGTTCCCGGATAGATTGTCTCCTAAAACAAGAACGTACCGAAGTTACGTAGATTAAACTTGACAAAGTCGTATAAGATAACTAAAGCCATTTATTTATTTTATTCTCATTTTTCACTGTTCAATCCTGATGTACTGAATTATACTATATTGATGAATGACTAGTATTCTAGGGCATCATTATTGTATCATTTCTGTATTGTTGGACAAGTCTATCTAACTGTTATATAAATGTAATAAACCAGTCTCCAATCAGTGTTCACCCATTATCGCTAATGGTTCTTCGTAGTCCCATTCCGTAGTCCCACTCCATATCTGAATTGGCTTTAGTAATGCTGGCTCTCTTCTCAGTCCACCCTTTTTCTAACCCACCTTTGATCTTGCTTACTTTTGATGTATTCCTTCGTCACTATGTCATATTTGAGTCTTTCTGATTTCGGTTTCGGTAGAGTGTATAATGTATGTGCCACGCTCGTTGCTCGGGTTAAGGTGCGATTGATATCTGAGAGCTCTCTTTAATCTATATCGTTACCAGTAGGTCAAAAAGGCGTTAGCGTAATGTTTTATTTGTATTTTTTATAGTAGATAGCCATACTATACAGTGTTTCCTGTAATTTGAATGTGTGATGTTCACGTGCTGTACCTTACACAGAGAATGAAGTAGCTAAGGAGGATGAAACCGGCCCCAACGCACCCATACACCCGTGCCTGGGTGATGGTGGAGCTACGGGTGCTATTGTTCCCGGCCAATCACTTACATTTGCGGCCCTCGAGGTGTGCCTGTGTGTCCTCGTACGCCAAGTCCCCGCGGTAAACCCACGTGCACCCAACACGGGCTTCCAGATACCCCCGAGTTTAATGAAATACACGGATGAAGGTGGTCAGCTGATAGCTACGGTCATCACAATTTTGGCCGATCTGCCGAACCTCTGCTCGCCATTAGGTAATAGTACACGAACTTGACCGACCAAGTATGATGGTGGTGCGTAAATGAACAGTAATCGCAATGCATAAATGAATGGTAATAGCAATGCGTCAATGAACGGAGGTGTTGCTGCGTCTATTAACGGTGTTGCTGCATCTATTAGCGGTGGTGTTGCTGCATCAATGAACAGAGGTGCTGCTGCATCTATTAACGGAGGTGCTGCTGCATCTATTAACGGTGGTGTTGCTGCATCTATTAACGGTGGTGTTGCTGCATCTATTAACGGTGGTGTTGGTGCGTCTTAACGGAGGTGTTGGTGCGTCTTAACGGAGGTGTTGGTGCGTCTATTAACCGTGTTGCTGGTGCGTCTATTAACCGTGTTGCTGCTGCGTCTATTAACGGTGGTGTTGCTGCGTCTAATAACCGTGTTGCTGCTGCGTCTATTAACGGAGGTGCTGCTGCGTCTATTAACGGAGGTGCTGCTGCGTCTATTAACCGTGTTGCTGCTGCGTCTATTAACGGTGTTGCTGGTGCGTCTATTAACGGTGTTGCTGGTGCATCTATTAACGGTGTTGCTGGTGCGTCTATTAACCGTGTTGCTGCTGCGTCTATTAACCGTGTTGCTGCTGCGTCTATTAACGGTGTTGCTGGTGCGTCTATTAACCGTGTTGCTGGTGCGTCTATTAACGGTGTTGCTGGTGCGTCTATTAACAGTGTTGCTGGTGCGTCTATTAACGGTGTTGCTGCTGCGTCTATTAAC
>WURV02166545.1:0-14868 GCA_011762755.2 Epimenia babai
AAGGTGTTGCCACTTCTTCAGGTGTTTATATATTATACCCTTACAGTGAGCCATAAGGTGTTGCCACTTCTTCAGGTGTTTATATATTATACCCTTACAGTGAGCCATAAGGTGTTGCCACTTCTTCAGGTTTTTATATATTATACCCTTATAGTGAGCCATAAGGTGTTGCCACTTCTTCAGGTGTTGCCACTTCTTCAGATGATTATGTATTATACCCTTATAGTGAGCCATAAGGTGTTGCCACTTCTTCGTGTGTTTACACATCATACCTCCATGATTTTTTATTATAATCCGATTCAATAGAAATCTTGATATTCAAGTTCGAAAATCTTGCACGAGCGAAAATACCTGGTTTGTGCAGATTTGAATTTGCAACGTCTCATATAAAACATCATGTTTCCCGTCACTGCACGATGGGTTTTAATTCATCCATTAGATCTTCCTCGTTCACCGTTCTGTTTTCAGGGTGCCTTACCTCGCCATGGCTCAGACATTCACGGCCATTGAAGACATCTCGAGCAGGTTACCTTGCTAGTTGAGACGTTCGGTTCGGTGCAGCTCTGGTAGATCCAGCAGCAATGTTAGATAATATATTTGAGAAAAAATAAAAGAAAAATATCATGGTGACAAGCGTTGGCAAATAAACATAGATTATATTGGAATCGTTAGTAAGATCAGAAGCCAATAATTTGTTTAATTATCTCTCATGATTTTTTTAACAACCTAAAAGAGCGAAAAGGTCTAATGTCGTCTGCGTTGCAACCCAATCTATTTTATTGCGGGGAAACAAGGTGTCGACTGATGAGAGCATTATGCTCATATCAGGAAAGTCACGGTTTAAAAACCGCGCGTCTGTCCCCTCGTCGGTTAAGATCTTTGGCATGTCATCTCTCTCCAGTCACCGCTCTCGAAATGGGTAGACGGTAAGGGAAGCAGTTAGTCGAGTGGTAGGAACGCCGGACTCGTAACCGAAAGGTCGCGGGTTCGAAACTTGCCACTAGTTGACTTTTCTGCGGTGATCCTTAGCAAGTCATTGATCTCCGATTGCTGGAGTAAACCCGCCTCTAAAATGGGTAGATGCTCGATATTATCCTTGGTGGTGTGATATGTGAGGGTCGAAGGTATTGTATATGCGTTCAATAGCTACCAAGAACATTTTCTTTGTGAACCGCATCTGAGAGACTTTCTTGGCTGATACTTGCGGTCTATAAATGATATACTTTACCTTACCTTAAAATGGATTATTTTTATTTATTTGATTATTTCAGACACACATATACGTAAGAGAATGTTATCTAGTCCATATACCTGTACTTAACTAAGGCCTAGAAAGATGATGTGTAGAGATGCGGTACATAAAATGACAAAAACGAGTGTAATAACCTGTTCCATAGGTCGATTATTTGAAAGGCCAGAGCTCATAAAAACATAATACTAAAACGCTCGAAAGAGCTGAAACACTTTTTTGTTCATCAGCATGTCAAACGTTGAGACATGTAGTTCCAGGGACATCCTGGCTTATACCACATACTCTCCGTAGGGCAAAAAGCATTTCTATACCTTGTTATACGCAAGCCTCAGTTCAGCATATGCACTCTTGTAGTACTCATCCGAGACATGGCTACAATGCATATTTGTACAGAGTGATAAAAACAATTACCTTTGCACATCAATAGAACAGTTACCAAAATTTCGCAGTAGAATATTAGCACGCAAAAGGAATTATCACTTTTCTCTGGTACTATCCTCATCTAATCACGCCAAGAAAAATACTTATTTTGCGAACACGAATGGCGGCATCTTTCAGATTTATCTACATACGAGCTATAAATACGCTTTAGAACAATATAGCGGTTTTTATCTCGACAAAGCAGCGGTATAACGCTTTTGCCTTTCTCCACCCTACTCTCCCTCTTTTCCTCCCTCCCTCACTCTCACTCTCTCTCCCCTCCCTCTCTCTCACTCCCTCTCATTCTCTCTCTCCCTCCCTCTCTCACTCTCCCTCTCATTCTCCCTGTCACTCTCCCTCTCTCTCTTTCTCTCTCTCTCTCTCTCTCCCTCTCTCTAAATAGGAACTTCCGGAATTCAAGGCTTTGCCACTAGGCTAAATGCCCCTTAAAGCAAACTTCATCTTGATCTTGATAGACAACAATATCTTCTACGAGTGATGATCGACTATACCGAGTGAGATGCTGGTATGAGAATGAATCGATCGATGCTGTCTCGCCAGATAAAACTGATGAAATAATTAACGAAATGTCGATCGAAAAATCATCCGTCGACATCTCTTTTAGCAGCTGCTCATTCCTATAGACTCTGAAGACAGCCATCATCACCCCATTACTCAAAAAAGTTAAATAGTGATCGCAACATCTTAACTACTTTACGACCTGTTCCTGATGTCATCTACTTGTCAAAACTACTTGAACGCGCAGCCTGCCCTCAACTCACTCGCTATCTTACAGCCGGCTCTTTCCTTTCACTTCCACAATCCGCACGCAGATAAAACTGTGGCGTCGATATCTCCTTTCCATGTATCACTACCAGCATCAGACGATATCCGGATAACGGGTATTCCGCTTGATCTCAGCGCCGCCTCTAAAACTATTAATCACGAAATTCCTTTAAATCGTCTTCGATCTCGCTTCGGTATCGTCGGAAATGCTACAAATCTAGCTCCACTCATCCTTTATCTCATGGTGTTCTGCAAGGTAGTGTACTTGCCCTGTCCTTTGCACCAGGTATACTACTCCGCTCGTCATTGAGAAAGACGACCTTGATAACATGGTCTACGCTGATGATACCAAACTCTTGCATCCTGTAAACACCAAAGATCCTAAATTTCTTGAAATCTTACTCCAAAAATTTATTTGTCTCTATGAAATCTTTTGACTGAAGACTTAATAAATCAAAAAACAACCCGACAGAACTGAACTCATGCTCATGTCTCCACCATTATCTGCCGCAACGCCTCCGGAAATTTCCATCACCATTAAAGGCACGACCATCACACCCTCTATTATATGAAACTTATATGAACCTACACAAATGGATATTTAAAACCCTAGCAAACTGGATATACGGACTTATGTAACATTCGATCTATTTATAACTACTCGAAATCTGTACTCTGTGAAACTTAAGTACACGCTTTCATCATCAGCAAAATCGAAGAAAGTACACCATGCTATGTCAATCTTCATACCGCATAACTCTCTCAACTTGAAAAATTACATAACAGCGTCCCTCGAGTAGTCTTTCACCCCTCTCGTTGCTTCCCCATCACTCCAGTTCTTCGCTCCCGCCACTGGCTGCCTATCACATCCTGTTTTACTTTCAAAATTTTTCTTACGCATAAATGTATTCACGGGATGGCTCCTTCTTATCGTTTCCTATCAATTCCTCTGCACGTTTAACTCGCTCATCATTTCTCACGATTGCCGCTTATCTTACAAAATTTGCTAATTTTGGTGACAGTGCTCTTCACGCTGCTGCACCCCGCCTATTTAATGCACCCCCGGTTCACATTCGACAATCCGCAAGAGTTAACCACTTTAAAAAGGAAACTCAAAACACACTTCTTCAACATCGCTTTCACTTAATAAGGCAAGAATACTTCATATATTTGTCGAAAATCTCTAAGTTTGTACAACCCAAAGATATGCAACTTGCACGCATTCTACTACCCCTTTCCTATAAACTGCGTTTCTGGTTGCATTAACATTTCATTTTTTATCTATGTCCATTTTTTCCTTGTAGATATTTTTTTAGTTTCTTTCCATTGTATTATCTAACATTGCTCTCCATAATTTATATACTGCATGGGGTAGGTTATGCATTATTTCTACACTGTGCATATGTACGGTGTACACGTAGGTGATGTATTGGTAATGGATTAAATGTGTCTACAATATTCCTATAACCTACCCGTAAGGGCTTGAACGAATTGAAAAATTATATTTAATTTGTAGATCACTAGTGCCGATGACGATGGATAGATTTGCGATTGCCTTATAGATTCCGGCTATTTCGGTTTTTACTCATCTAAAGTGTATTCAACAGCTAAGCTAAATAGTACACTTTAAAAAATTAATTTAATGTTATTTCGTACGTTGTTATACATAAGATTGCACGCAAGAACGGGCGCGCACACGCGCACACACACCAACGCGACATCGTTCACGTGTCTGCCTAATATTACAGAATATTTTTCGAAAATTACCAACTATAGTGCATTATGAACTTTAATCGCTCAAAATACCACTAAATGATCATAGTATTGATTTAAAACAGAAAGAATCGGGAAATGTATTCGTTTCTTACAGCAGAAAACTCCGTTCCACAGTTTCTGTAATATCCACCATTTTGAATCATGATAGCTTTCAACCAATGACTAGTTGTATATTAGAACCTCATAGCAACAGGGGAAATTTGTTTAGGGATTTTAAAATGTTATACGTCGTTTCAGTGCTTAGAATCGGATTTTCCAAACAAATATTTAACAGGAAATAAAATACGCTCTCCAACGATGTATAATACATGGGGAATCCCAGGATTGCAGACGAACAAAATGAGTTGAAGTTTTGAGCTATTTTTGGTTTTCCTGTCATTGTTTTATCCATAATGAGAACAATCACACGGTTTAAACTAGTAATCATACGATATTTTAAGCATATTTCATACATAAAATATATATTTTTATAAATCTTTAACGACCGTAGTACCCAAAAATGGAAAAACCAAAATTCCATATTTTTTAAGTTGTGGTGTATTATTAGCATTTCACTGATTTGGGGATTTCCCGACTTCCGACTGATTTTGACATGATGCGTCTCATATAATCTTCCGCCATGGCATCGATAGGATACCGTGTACATGTTTGCAGTGCCAAATTCTTCCGTCTCAACGTAATGAAATTTTTACGACAGAGGGTCTTCTTTAGCTTGTTAAGATAGTTTATTGAATGATTCAGAACGGGTCATTCACGCATATCCTACCGGACACGCGCACCTATAAGATCGCACGAGCTCACACATCAACCCATGCATCCACACACGCGCCCACACACTTTTATCTTGTTATTAGAAGGACATCATGTACATTTTCCCTAGCGTCCATGTAACGCGATAGCTAAGACGTAGCGAGCTTTATGTGTGTGTCGGCAATGATTGCTAGTATAAATCCAACCACCCGTATCAGTCGCGTTGCTCTCTTGAGCAATCTGAAGTTACGCAATAACTTAGGACTTTTAGTGCGTTCACACCGTCCGATGTAGACAACGAGTACATAAACGGCGCGCCGATATCGGCGGCGGGATTAACAATTCGACGTCCTGGTTTAGCGTCGTACCATGTGATTGTAACATAATGAGGAGGTATCGTTTTACAAAGGAAGACAGATCAAAGCTAATGAATATGCCTTTAAATTATTCACACCACCCATAAAGCTGCATAAGACGCGCTCCGTTGTGTCTACGACTATATTATTATCCGAGGTGGTATCTTTATATATGATGATTATATACTTGAGTATCACATTTGGTATAAAAGCATAAAGGACAGGAACTGCTGACGTAAGAACCGAACACACATTATAATTTTACGTGCACTTGAAGGACCATCAAAACTTTTTTATCCGTGTGTACTAACGCGGCTTCCCCACGTAGTACCGCTTTTTATGCAGGGTCTTTGTTAGCAATAACACTAGGTTTCGTCTAGGAAGACAAGATTGCGTTTAGCCGAGTATCGCACGTGACAATAAAACGATAAAAGACGGTAACTGCTGACGTCGATAACAGGGTTAAAGTTCCCTAATATCCTTAAATTAGGCGTTTAACGAATGAACAGAGAGAAACACGGGCATGTTAATGTGTCTAGACGATATTGTCAGTGACGTGGTGGAAAAGCGAACTAACGAGTTTTTTTTAGCGCTTTTCTACAACTGAATTGGAGAATAATTTGTCTTGCCGTGGGTTATTTTATGAATCGAACGAACTGATATAGACAATGAATATGAATGGAGAAACTATTCCTCTAATGCAAAATGCGACTCCGTACTTTGACGTTTTACAACGAATTATTGATCAAGGCTAATCTGTCTTTTACTGCCGCCTACAATACGCCTGTCAAAAATCAAAGGAACTAAAACATAGGATGACGGCTCAAAGATCAGGGGCGTGATAACAATAATGAACAAGTGGAGAGAAGTCCACGAGAAGAAGTCGTTGCTTTCGGTATCTGTACGCAACCAGCGACCGCCAAATTACTGACGCCAGCCGTGCAGTGGTAAGAACCTCGGCCTTCCATACGAGAGGTTGTGTGATTGACTCAGCACGGGCCAAGGATTTTCCTCGCGCCTTCCACAACAGGGAATGAGCAAGTTCTCGTGCATGAATACAGAGGAAGATTTGTCGTAATGTGGGTTGTAAAATTTTGAGAAGGCAATATTGTAAGTACGTCTGACATTTACTACCTTTAATTAAGTAGCACTAAAATCTCACCTTTACCCTTTTTGCTTTAACAAAGCAGTTTCCACTGAATTATTTTTGTATTAGTTATATCACTCACATGGGGAAAGATTCTCGACGATAGCCTGTGGGGAAACGCATACGCCTTTGTCGTACTCCGGTAAGGGGTCGCAATTGAGACTAACAGGCCAGGACACGTTGTATTTGTTCATAATCGGTTCGCAGCCGGATCTCGCGTGCACGCACACGTCGCGACACGGGGGTACAGCGTCGTTGTCATGGAACTGTTGGTGAGTACAGATCGGGGCGTACATAGCGCACAGAAAGAACGACAGTAACTCGCTACAGTTCTGGTCGACGAGTTCTTGAAATTGCTCGATAGCGAGTCTGGCGTTTTGCTGCGTGCTGTAGTGCAGCAAATTCGGCATCTTAGTCATGTTGTATGGCATCTCTTTGCACATTGGAATCCGCATTGGTTCGCAAGTGTCGATCGCGGACGCGGCGACGCAGACGACCCAAGACACGAGAATAACAATATACCAGCACTGTCTGTTACGTCCCGATACAGCGGCCACGCGACCACGATCCATTTTAGCGCTAGGCCCCACCCAGGAACGTCCTGAACGTTTCACTTAGTGACAAACATTAGAAAGTCTCACACGACGAATATATATCCTTCGTTGTCTGTACGATTCGCAAGTCGACTCTTCCCCAAACAGGCGAAGAAAGTCTTAAATATTAGCTAATAATAATTGGATGCTGTTATATTTGGATAAACCTCTACTGTAGACTTGATGCTAAATCTTTAGAAACAAACAGGAAGGATAAAAGCAGAAAAAGAACAGACAATATATATCAAGGACGACCACGACAACGGGAATACGGCCTCAAAACATCAGGTTGATACATCAAAACTTTTATTAATTGATATGAAAAGACACTATATTCCTATAGACTTTAGTCAATGCCACTGTTTATTATTTGATGTCTTGCAATTCTCGTATATTGAAATTATTACTGCTATATCTTGAATAATTACTACAATATAAATCGGTATAACGTTGTTGGATATAAATACGCTATGTCCATCTTTCATATTTTCAAATGAAAGACGGTTTCATCTTTATAAGAAAAATGTATCTCGATTATTTTTATCGAACTATTTTAGTATGCACTGTCCACCTTGAATATTAACTGATTAAATAAAGAGTTAGGAATGATTTATTGAATAAAAATCGCAACAGTTGAGGGTTCCGGCTAAACACATCACCAACAAATTGAATTCTTTTCGTATTCGCTTGAGACCCAGGATCTGTAACACTTTGTTAATCGCTACAGCTCTCAACTATACAGTATTCTAGCCAAGTGTCAAACTTACGATGTTGCGTTTATTCTCATTAACTATTGATTTAATTTTAATAGAGGCACCGGAGTTCCCGACGAAAACCGCCGAGTCCTGGCGAACGAATACCGGCGAAATGCCTATTCGCTCAGCAGGCTAACTCGGAGAGGCGATAATGTCACGCAAATTTACTATGATGACAGGGATGACTGTCTCTAGAAGGACAGTGACTTCAGCGTTGATGGCGAAGATGTCTGACCGTGCAATCAGTGTAAAATAACGTCAGAGGGAAAAACGTCAGAAAATCCCTAACTACACTATTGCAGAAACTACCCAGGCACCATCAAGGCAAACTATCCAAACATATCATACACATACTTCACCTGGGCTAACGTTTCCTATCCCCCATACAAGACAACGGAACCACAAAACTTTACGACTCGTTGCATCTCCATTAAGCCCAAATATATCCAACTGACCAATTCGTTCGATAATAAATATATCCACCATCAGAGATAACGTACGTACAGTCACTCACCCACGGCACGTACGGACTGACGTAGCAAATATCAACTATAAGCAAATAAAATAATGAAAAAATTGCCGGGAAAGCGTTATAAAGTTATAGGGGAAAGCGTTATATAGTTATAAATAAATTTACACAAATTGCCTACGGTATAATAATGCAATCGACAGGAAGTGTCTACGAACGTAGAGATGATAGCGTTACACAGTCTAACGGTCGTGATGGTTACGAACGATTGTAACGGTGTATTAGTATGTCTGGCGATCACGATGTACGTCAAGTCATTCATTCGTTCACGATTCACTAGCGACGTTAAGCATAGTCAAAGTTGAAAATACGCACTTAGTGATCGTGCACGCCTGCTCGGAACATTACGTAATGTATGTAAAACTTTCGTTAAGAGCACACATGGCGCGTTGATATCACTCATACATATCCGATATCGACTATCTGTCGAACGCGTTTAACGCGGGATAGTCCGAGGAGATAGGGGAAGTCCGGGACAGCCGATACGGATTAGTGTAAGTAGTATCTAGTATTGATGGCGTAACTTTCGTGGTTTTTATTCGTGGAATCTCTGATTTTTCCGTACGTTTATTAGATGTTACACCCGCATGCGTCGTCTCAGGTGAAATATTTTGACTGAGTAATTAAGTAAGGTATCGATACTAATATTTTTATACATTTCACGAGAAGCACCATTTTGGTAAATAGATTACTGAGAACAATTACACAGAAAAATCTTAATTCTGGCCAAGTGTTAAGGTTGAAACCCACGATCTTGGAACGGCAGGGCCCACCTCAGGATTAACTAGAACGATCGGACGTTCGTATGCTTTACAGTTCACCTATAAGCTTCGCGTTAATTGAGATCAAAATCGCTTCCTCAGCGGCAAGCACTGACCGATAATAGGGATGTCATGGGTTCATGAAGTGTGTGACATCATACTTCTCTCTGAAGGCACATTCTGGTCGAGAGGCGTTAATTTTTCCGCTCACTGGTTCCGGTGAAATATACACAAAAACAAGAATGGGTTTGGTATGCAGTAACGCATGCCGCATTCATACAAAGAAGGTCAATTTCTGATAGTTCCACGGAAACGTAAAACTGATACCTACACGGTCCATTAGATCTAATGCACATCAGGCTTGTGGCAATCTTAAAGTTATACTAATATTATGGGAATCGTCAGAGGCAACTCTCGTTTGGCGTCTATCTAATTGTTTCTTCTGTTTTCCCCAACATCCCCCACTCAGACCGCCTGTAGTTCCGAGCCATCGAGCGATATGACTCGCCGTTTATCCAAAGAAAATCCCGCCTTTCCGATTCCGTTCCGACAGTACATCACACTGTATACAAAGAGTATTCGGGCTGGCTCTGGTAAAATACAACACACCAGTACATTAATTCACGTCAGATTTTGTTCCCGGAGGGATTGACTTAACTCGTATGCACGCCGTGATATCCCTCGTACCCGCTAGCTGAAATGAAGGCAACAATTTTCGAAGGAAAACTGATAAATATACCACCAGTCGTTAGCGCAGGACATTTATCCGCCCTGTCATATAGCACGCGATGAAGTATGGATCTCTCATCCTGTTCCTGGCCCGACAGAATAAAATTGTTTATACAATATTATGATTGGCACCGTCAGGAAATGGTATTGCTGGTTTCGTAGAGCGCAGCCATACCAACTAGGAGGTTGAAAGTTAAAATCCCGCGTGATGCGGATTGTTTCTGTTCCCTTCGAGCGAGGTAACTATCCCCATATCCCCATAGTTCTGTTTGATCTAGTTTTACAGTGGCGGGCAGACTACGGCTCGTTTGATTGAGAGACGGGGTCCGCGACCTCGACAACTGAGCAGGTTCCACTGGGTACGACTATTGTACCTTCCATAATGTCAATCGTCATCTGCACAGACGGTGTCTACGGATCGGGAATAGTCAACGAACAAAATTCTGTACAGCTTACTGTGTGTATAATGGTAAAGGGATCTATGCACAGTACACCCAGTGTTACCCTTGTGTATCCTATATATTAACCTCTCGGCATCTTTCCATAGTCGATTACATAGATAATAACGTATGGAGATTCGCATGCTACACAAAAGAAGTATATTCCATCGATATTTGGGTTAGCCCTTTTATATAAATACTCGTATATATGCATGCATGCATAGGCAAACGCGTAGGCACGTACGTACCGACGCAGACACGTACATAGGTAATATAATACGTACATACGTATATAAATACATTATGCCGGTTAAATTTCAACTTGTATTACACTGTAAGTCAGAGTCAGGCTATTTCCAGCCTTATATTAATCAGTAATGATTAATGAAGTAGCTGAACATTACTTCTATTAATTATGTGAAGCTCGGATTGGCGCGAATGTGGTGCTTCTCGAACCACGTTTTGCCGCGAATGTGGTGCTCCTCGAACCACGTTTTGCCGTGAATGTGGTGCTTCTCGAACCACGTTTTGCCGCGAATGTAGTGCTTCCCGAACCATGTTTTGCCACGAATGTGGTGCTTTCCGAACCACGTTTTGCCGCGAATGTGTTTGCTTGTCGAACCACGTTTTGCCGCGAATGTGTTTGCCTCTCGAACCACGTTTTGCCGCGAATGTGTTTGCTTCTCAAACTCTTTATTGCGGCGAATGTGCATTTTCCTCAAAATCAGTTTAATTCTTATTCCGATAAAAACGGTATTTTTCTATTACTGATTTAGTCAAAAGTTACAAGTGGGGGTAGCGGATGCCGGATTACTCTCCTCGCAAAGACGCGACACTGCTTCTAAAGTTATTAGACACGCCATCGTGTTTTTTAGTGATCGTTGATTCGTCGACGATAATGGGAAATACAGTAAGAGGCATATCGGTATGACGTAATAGCGCGTTTTATTGGATAAGAATTTTTAAACGATTTAATCTCCTTTTCATTTGAGTTAAATAACCGATGTCGCCCTTTTACTATGGTGAGATTAGAGACGTACGTCTGCTGAAATGTACGACACACCCTCAAAATTCATAATATATATTATTATTTTACATGCCTCGATTATGACTACTGTTCATGACAGATGAAAATGATGAAAGAATTCAGGAAACCTTACAATGCAGGGGGCCATAGTTAGAGAGTTCGACACCAATTAAAGGGGATATTTTTTCTAATTTTGTACTGTCTGTACGTAAAATTTGTATGCCTGCATATCGAAAAATATTTGTTTGAAAGTTGGTTATAGTAAATCTCTTGGGAGTATCCTGATGGGATAAATAACGCAAGACCGACATTTACTACATTTGATAACGTCATAATTATTTGCTTTTTGTTTTTGCGACACGATGAAACAGGTCGGCGAACGAGATCCGCGGCGTTTGCGATCCAGATAAACGTGATCCGAGTTGACTTCCCATTAACTTTCCGTATAAGGGTGGATATTCGTGTTAGACTAATACAGAGTGTCCCAAAAATTGCATTTTTTCTCAAACGCTCTGTATATATACCATATATATTATGGTAACGTAAAGCATTAAGGGCAATATCCTTTATGTAGAGTAACTAGTTATGTGATCAATAAAACTAATCAGACTTCATAGAAGTGTTGCTTAAAATCTTTTTAGCTCGCTGTTGTATAACTTACTCGCGTCTGTTGACAAGAACAAACATAGAAATAGGTTTCGAGTACGTCAACAATACTTGTACAAGGAATGCGTCGTGCGATGATCATATGATCGTCTCTCGACTTGTGGTTTTCGGTTTGAACAGGTGTTCGACGACAATGGCGTTATAGTGCTTTCATATTTGGGTTTTTTTGAACGCAAGAATTTTATTTTAAAAAATGGCTTAAAAATTTCCTCCCAACATCAGTCTAATGTTGCGAGTATAATTGCGTGTTTGAGAGATCAGACATGTTCGCAATACCCAACTTGTTGCGAGGCAGTTGAAATTTTGAGGCTAAGAATGGCTAGAATTTAAAACTACGTTTTCAGAGGCTAAAACTTCAACTCAATAGGTATTGTACGAAAAGTGGAGTAACACCTTATCGACTAACTATGTTTATGATGTCTATGTGTATACCTAATGTGGTTCTAAATGCAAAGACAATATCCCCTCATGGGTATACGTTCATTCTGTGCATTTCTCTCCAGCTATGTTTATGAAATACACACTATTTCGGTTCGTATACAAGTAACTCATCGAGTGTATTGAGCAGAGGTAGTGAGACAAAATATATATACATGTGCTGGAAAAAACCCAGCCAGCAGAAGGGTAGAGAAAACATCAAGTATATTGTTGGTACAGAGACAAAAAACTCGCAGTGCAGACGACAAATAAGAGCTACAAAACCAGGATAAACATCCAATTAGTGGCAACAAGACGCAATGTCGTGAGAGAGAATGTAAGACCACACATAGAGCAGGGTATTAGTAGTTACAAAAGCAAGAAACAACTAAAATGAGACAAGGAGAGAGAGAAAGAGAGAGGGAGGAGGGAGGGAGAAAGGGAAGACCGCCGGAGGTATCAAGGAAAGCATGCATATAAGGACCAAAGATATGAAGACATAGTGAATGCAGATGTATCCGGAAGTTAAAAGGTCAGATAAATTTGAGGATGAAAAGTACTGAGTAAAATTACCTGAGTTTGGTCGCGGTTCTGTCCAAGAAAATCTCACCTCATTTCTAGCGACTAGGTTGAATTTGCCAATTATTTCTAGTTAATGAATTTATTGGTTGATGAGTCTTTTTTATGGACTTTTGACGGAAGTGTGGCGTACGAATGTCCGCTCTGTCGTTATTCAAACGTAGGTCTGCCCTGTCTTCGCTATGTAGACAGCATTTTGGCACGGTAACGGTCTTTTGGTTGACAATTAGCACCGACACGTGTAAGACAACGTTATCTTGAAATCGATGATTTGCTGCCTTGCCTAAATTGTACTTTAAATTCTCGAACGTAAAAGCTTAGTTGGTACAGCAGAGGCCTGCGAACCTGAAAGTGGATTATTCAAATACTGGCTAATATCAATCGTGTTTTTTCCGTTTTATCGACTGTACTTCCATTAATTTTGTTTCCTAATAGGCTATCAGCCACCCAAGAGGAATTCCCCAAGGGGAGGGAATCGCTGATTATCCGATGTCTTTGATGCTAATTTTCAGTAAAAAGTGAGGTTCGAAGAATAAATAAAGTAGAAGACGATGAGGTGAAAGTTTTTTTAGACGTAACATTAACGAGTGCAGCCAAGTGTTTTATGAGTAATAGAAGAGAACACGCTGAACGAATATCTTGGCTCGTTGATAGCGGTTCAAAACCGCAACCTTTAAATAACCTTTACCTCACGGTCATGACTCTGTACTCATCATAAGAAACATCAAAACACCTAAATATTAATAAGATATCGACCTTAGCACAGAGCAGCGAATCGAGATTTCGGTTTTATCACTTTGAGCTCTTAGACGCTCAGATGATAAATCAATATACTATTAACATTGTCTGAGAATTTGATTCATTTCGATTTCTGCGTGTTGGTAAGTGTCTGATTGATCTATCGAGCTCGACGTAAAGTTGATTCTCGTCCAACCAGTTGCATAAGCTTACGCCAACAAACACTGGAGATAAGAATACACCGCACCCACGGCGTGTTTGTCGGCATCCACTAAGTGCTGGTATGCCAGACATGACGGAAATACCCCAAAGATTAATGCGAGGATGTGAGTAGTGGGTATTACTTTCTGTTTATTAATGTTGGTATAATTGCCATCGTCATCGCCACTGTCATCTTCACCGTCATCGTCATCGATATCGCTATAAGGAACACCTGCAACGCATAATCGCCTTAACCACGTCGGACTAGTCCGATATGTTATACCTTGAAGATGTTTTCTGTGACACGGGCTATGTCCATGATTCTGCATCGGGGAGGGGGCTGACCTCTCGGTTATCTCGTCATCGCGCTGGACTACGATTTAACGGAGTTCTAGACTTGGCATGGCACCCCGCTAGTAGATAATGCTAAACCTACGGTCTAACAATATTCAGTAACCTAGGACTTAAGGGGGGCAGCTGGCGTAGTGGTTACAGCCTTTGACTTTGAATCTAGGGGTCCCTGGTTCAAATCCCGCTCTGATCAGTGTACTAATTGTGGCGTTTTTCGGGCTGAAAGCGCCTTAAACCCCATTGCCCACGGGAGTCTGGGTAGCCCTCGCAGTGTGGTTCTGTTAGGGCATTTTCCCTCTAACGTTTGCTCTGATTCAGATTCTCTATATATAATCTCTAAGTCGCTTACCTCTCCACTATGTCATCATCTCATTGTAAATAACCATTGACCTTCCATAGACCTAGCGAAGTGTGCTACATATGTAGCTCGTATGTAGACATCTGGAACCAGTGACGTGAATGGAAAAAGGTCAATTGTCTGCCTAGAATCAGTGGGTTTTATCACATTAGGTGTTTTTCCCCACCCCTTATAAGTGAGGCTAACCAAATTGTCGTGTTAACCACATAGGCTAGCTTTGTAAAGGGTCATAAATGA
>WURV02166556.1:0-14867 GCA_011762755.2 Epimenia babai
TCAAATGTGTCGCATGATTCCATAAACCAAAGTGTCGCATGATTCCATAAACCAAATGTGTTGTATGATTCCATAAATCAAATGTGTCGCATGATTCCATAGACCAAAGTGTCGCATGATTCCATAAACCAAATGTGTTGTATGATTCCATAAATCAAATGTGTCGCATGATTCCATAAACCAAAGTGTCGCATGATTCCATAAACCAAATGTGTTGTATGATTCCATAAACCACGTTGAATGAAGCAGTATTGGTTTGTATAGCGACCAGTACATGAATGAAAACAAAACAGGCCAACAGACAGAATTCATCATCACGAGAGGTACGGGTTATTTCATGTTTTTACTGTATCAAGTGTGATTGAACCTGATAACGGACTGTTGGGGGTTCCCAGCTCCTGACTTCCATACTGGGCATCCGGTCCACTGTTGATGCTATCCTGCGATCCAGACGATGTCTGGTGGTCGGTATGGCGGTGGTGGTTCGGTATAGGTATGCCCTCACCCTCACCTGTCATCAGTCACACAATAATTAAAATTGGCATAGGTATGCCCTCACCCTCACCTGTCATCATAGTCACACAATAATTAAAATTGGCATAGGTATGCCCTCACCCTCACCTGTCATCAGTCACACAATAATTACAATTGGCATAGATATGCCCTCACCCTAACCTTGCATCATAGTCACACAATGAACTCCCAGACTGTTTCTCTATGTTTATGTGGACTAGTAGAATAAAAAAAATAATATAGAGTGGCTTTCATTCGTGCATAACTGGTTTTCATTGGTACACTAGAAATATAAAATGAGCGGGCAAATCATTTCTCTGCAACAAGAAAAAAGGATAAACATCATTAGTGCAATATTCATCATAAGATTTATTTAAACGAAATGATACTAAATGGGGCTGAAGTAAGTCTATTTAGATAAGTAAAAAAACAAGCGATATTACCATTTTATATTAACAAAAATATATTAAAAAACATCGTTTAATGGAAGAGTAAGCGATTGTAACCTCCATAGAAATGTTAGTTAAGTTGACACATACAGGGTGTATCACGCGCGGATAGAAATGTTAGTTAAGTTGACACATACAGGGTGTATCACGCGCAGGGCTTGATCTTGATGAACCAAACGGGGAATTCCGCCGTGTTTTACCGGAAATGGGAAGTCCCCCTAGAGCTAAAACACAGAATCAGATCTTGGTATTGATTTTTATACTGGACACAATATCTTAGCCAAATATTTATTTTCGGGGATGTGAAACAACCTAAAAGAGGAGTAGAGGTAGCCAGGTAGCCATTAATCTTATGAAGTGCGGAAAGAACCGAGGGTCAGTTTTTAAGATGGAGATTTACTGAGAAATTTATAAACAAGCTTGTTAATATACGCGGGATGTGAGATGTTTGATGAGGGTTTTGCAATAAGATTCTACTGAGAAGGGGTCTAAACAGCTAGTCTAATACTTTACTGCTCTAAACTAAATAGAGAATGCAGGACTGTATTATCTTGATGCAGTATAGTTCATGCATGATCTGTTATCTTGATGTATAATCTGTTTATTTAGTGCATGATCTGTTATCTTAGCGTATAATATTAATGTGTTATTTTGATGTATAATCTGTAATTTTAATGCAAAATTTGTTATCTTGGTGAATAACCTGTTATCTTAATGTATGATCTGTTTGTTTGATGCATAATCTGTTATCGAGATATACATGTTATCTTGATGTGTAATCTGTTATTTTGATAATGTCATTTTTGAATAATCTGTTATCTCGATGTATATACGTCATTTTTAAGTATAATCTGTTATTTCAATACAAATATGTCATCTAAGTGAATAATATGTTATCTTGAAGGATGATATGTCATCTCGATGTGTAGATGATGTATAAAACAAAATAGAAGTATTATTGTCTGTCAGAGGAAACATAAAATAATGTACACGAGACACTATACATTAAAGACTACAGGGTCAGGCTATACCTCGACTACACGACTACACATCATAACTTACATCGTCTTGGTGCTGTGAATGGTGACTCCTTCGCACTAAAGCTCTGCCGCAGACCTGATAAAATACACGCAATTAATATTAAGTCGACTGCTGGATCTGGGACGAGCATAAAGGTCCGGCTACCCCCCCCATTTAACATCATGTTCATATAGAAAACACCGCAGAAATCAGCCAATCAATTTATAGTCCATCACCATGCTATTTACAGATATTCGTGTATATCGCTGGCTATGATATACGGACTTCAAACATCGGCGGTTCTCAAAAACGGTGTTCAATACCTAAATGCACAGGAGACAGCTTGCCCCTGTAGCTCAGTTGGTAGAGCACTAGACTGGTAATCAGGAGGTCGTGAGTTCGAGTCACATCGGAGGTATAGGTTTTTTCCTGTGCATGTCTCTCCAGCTATATGAACAACCACATCGGCTACCCCGATTAGCGTCGCCATAACATCTTCTGTTACTGTTAGTATCTAGTGATGAGGAAGCGGCGTGGTGCGCACACTGCGGGGGAAGTCTTCATGTTCATCGATCGGAGGTGCCAGACAACCGTAAAATACTGTTCCCGCACATATTCATCTGTGTTGATAGTTGACAGAGAATACGTTTCACATGGCAGAGCAATAGAGATCAAAGACCTTGCTCAATAACACAATATAGTGAAGGCCAGTGTTCTGCCAACCAGGTTATTGGTAACTGGGTTTTTCCATTCTCTAAAGTAAAAAATCACTCTGACTCCCAAGCTAACTTCTATTTTACCTCTCATTTTTCCCTCTTTTTTACTTCTCGTCTTTCTTCTAGTTTTACTTCTATCTATAACTATTCATAGCTAGATACCATATTCATATCTATAATATTCATCTCTATTCATATTGCATTTGATTTAATAATTCTAACCCGGTGAAGCGCTGTGGTTATCATGATGTAATTGCGCTACATTAGGAGAAATTATAATTTTTATTCATTATTATTTTTGTACCTTTACTTTTCGCGTTACTCCTTGTTCTACTACGACCTTTACTTCTACCTTTACGTTTACTTTTACTCACTCTCTTCCTGGAGCTTGGCAAGTACTTGTATATCGCTAACACTCGCTGGTTCGGCCACATTCTCTTTCTGGTCATCTGACGGACACTTAACTTGTTGTCCAGCCTGTGGAGCTGGCCTCGATGCTACCGTCACCGGCTCGTTGGTGGCTCTCTTGGGACGTGTATACATGTTGCTATTGATTTTGGAACCTAATAAAATGCAAAACTGCAATAAATACATTTTTTACTGGTTTTGAGCAAATATCCATATAGCATGACACATACCATAGAAAAATGAAAAAAATAAATGGTGGTAATGACCATAACTTTTAAATCCATAAAATATTTACCACAATTTGATGTTTTTTTTAAGTGCATAATCCTCGAATAAAATTTTTCACTAAAGAACCCATGGAATTATTGCGATCATAATCATCAATTAGTAGAAACTATCAACATTTACAGATATATCTTCTTGCAGATATACAGTCAAACCTCTATTAAGCGGCCACTCACGGGAATCACGAAAAAGTGGCCGTTAAGACAGGTGGCCGTTTAATCCATGTATGAAATTTTGACTAGTGTACGGGAGGAATTTGAAGTGACCGTTACGACAGGTGCCCACTTAATACAGGTGGCCGTTCGGACAGGTTTCACTGTATCTTCTTCACATTAACATATTATGACGCGATTGGTTTTTCGCCCTTTTTGCTATTATATGTTATTTTTTCCTGTGAGTAAATTTTACAGTAGACAACAGGTCATGTACATAGTAGCAATAAGATAGCCGAATCACAATCCACTTCCAATAGTATGAAAAAAATAGATGAATAAATAATAAAAAATAAATAAATAAACAACATGATCGGAGTAAGCAATGACAAGCCTGTTGCACTCTGAATATACGGTGAATCGTGAGAATGTGAATGTGTCGTTTTAATCATTTATCATTACCAAATTACGAACAAACAAAATCAGGAAATCAAGATAATTCTCTTTTCATCTAGACAAACTAAAATGGCTCTATAAGGACTACACAAAATTACCTGACAATGACAAAATTGGTGGTTTTATTCCAGAGTTCGCGGGAATTTTTTTCCGCATGTTTGGGGAAGATACGGCATTGTGTATCGAGTTGGATGTTGGTGTCGCCATGGCCGTTGTCGTTGGTGACAATAGGGTATGCTTATGTTTGCTGGAATACGGAGATGAAGAACCATGTTTCGAGACGCTATCCAGTTTTGTCTTTAGCGACGTTTTTGCTATTTCCAAATTACATCCTGGAGTGTCGAGATCTTGCCGGACAAATTCATACGGATTGACATTAGCATTATGGGGCAGCGTGCTCGCAAATTTGTTGGGTGACTCGTACAGCCTACAACAGAATATGTCATAGTACTATAGATAGAGATGCAGGGCATGAAATTTATGCCGGCACTAGGCATTTTGCCGGCATGCCCCATCTATTTGCAGGCTAGCCCTATGTAACATTCATGTATGTTCACTAAAAATGCCATGAGAATGTCCTTCTGCAATACAAAATTGCCTGTGAGCCCTGATTTGAAATTTTGCACCCTGGAAATGTATAGCTACAACAAAATATGCCATAATACTATAGATTTGACTTGACCGGGCTAAAAACACAATGGGCCTAAAACTAATATGGATAACTATAGTACCCGCCAACCAATCAGCTCAGCCTTACATAATGTCACTAAAACACATAGTAGATGCATCTACACTCTGCACATATGTGCTCATGAAATGAAGGAAATCACTTCATGTGGGAGGGAAAACTGTCTGACCTAGCGGGTTAATCGTCTCGTATGAATCATGAGTCAAAGTATATGAGCGAGACAAATAGTGAGTATAACAGTCTGGTACTGATACAGGCTAGTTAATTAACAGGTTATTAGTGGAGATATTACCATGAATCTTCATCATCTTTGAGGGAGAGTCTATCAAGATCTAATACATCAACATCATCCAATGATACAACAGAATCCTCAAGACCCGCGCTGGCGAAGGAACTAACACTACTGCGGTTTGCAGATTTAGTACTTGGTACTCTGTACGTTACATCGATTGGCGTACGATCGGAACTGGTTATCAAAACATTTGACTTCTCCTTTAAATTACTTTGATTCTTACGAAGAATTTCATTTTGATGCTCTAACTTCTTAACTAAATCCTGAAGCTGTTGAACTTGAGTTGGTGAATCGACTGTTTGTGTCCCATCCATTATAGTAACTATACTAATTGTTTTGCTAAAATATTGTAACTCGACAACTTCACTAATGAGCATTAATAATGTATTAATTTAAACGACTGTTTTGCTACAAAACAAAAAACCACAATTCATTTGCTTTATTTCTCCCGATGAAATATATCTTAGTAGCCATTTTGGTTGCCATTATTGCACATGCGTGGAGGTTTTTCCTATATCCGTATAACGCGTCCTTAGCTCGTGTACACTATCAATGACAGTCCAATCGGAATGCCAAAATTACCGACCCCAAATAGTTATCAACAGAAAAATGTGTCGACCTGCGCAGAGATAAAATTTACAAACAGTACTTACGCCGCTTTCAAAATGATGTTTCCCAAAAGTCGTTTAAGAACCAAGGAAAGCAGTTCTGTAAGGGGCACAAACAAGATAGGAAGTCATAACTTGTTTTTTTTGTTTCCTGTGCTAAACTTTGTTAGTCTAAATAATATAATATATTTCATAGGTGGAAACAAATAATCACAAGCACACACACGCACACTCACACACACACGCACACACACACACACACACGCACGCACGCACACACACACATACACACAAGCAAAGAAACATACACGGGAATGCTGAAAGAAGCATGTGTATGTTGAAGCCAGTGGGGTAGTATATCAAACAATGCCGCCATCGTCGTGGGATGTCTTCTCTGCAAAATGCATTCTAAAAAACGTCTATAGATCGCGCGGAAAATAAGCGAAATAATTTCTAGCGATAGGCCTATGGAATATTTCGCTCAACTTTTTCATCACTGTACATCGTGTCGTCTGCTAAAAAATAACTTCCGTTTGTCAGTTTCGGTAACTGGCAACTTTGGCTAGTCTTCTACATTTTAGTTCTAAATTAAATTAAGTAGTTTTTGTTTCAATTAAATATGTAAATTTTATGCAAATTTTATTACGTCATGAATAAATTATGCAAATGAGGTCACGTGATCGGCATCTGTCACGTGACTATCGATTACCGTTTCGAGAAGAAAGCAGACCTCGTTTCTGGGCGCTCGAACGGTTTTAATTTAATAATTATGTTATCAAGTAACAATTTTACGTCATTTATATTAATACATTCAATACGGTATCGGTAGTACTAATTCCCTACTACGTAAAAATTTTCTGTTTTCGTTGATGTGTTGCTTTCAATAAACTTTATATCTTCGCATGTCTGAATTTTGCTGCTTCTTAGAAGTAGACCAAACTGCTGGATCGTCTGCAGCAATCAAGCACCCTCTCAAATCCAGTTCCCGTATATATTAACCAAATGAGTAAAATTTCGGTAGTAACACTCTAGACACACTCTTATTCTTGTGCGATATCCGGTTAATATTTTGTAATGTTTTGCGTTTATTGCCGTTCAAGTATTGGCTGTCGCCATTTTTCAGCCATTACTCTTATCGTTGATTATGGGCACATTCGCCCCCACCCTCGTCGTCCACAAGTATTTTTAGTGTTATTAAGCTAAATTAATAATCATAATTAATCAATTATAGTGCAATATTATACTTCTCCTAGCCAGCACAATTAATTTGATAACCCCCCACTAGTATCAACTTATCCTATAAATATCACTATATTTTTCTAAGTCATACCAATACCCATTGCTTTGGTTACACTGACAAATGGATACCTAAGATTCACGACACATCATATTCTTTTCTCCCCTCTTTTATTACGTGGAAGCCTTCCTCAGTAAGTTGCTAGCTGTCAGTCCCTCGCTAGATAAAGTAATAGGTAACCGGCGAGGTTTTGGTGCTACTTTATAATTAAATGTCAGTCGCACGTACAACATTGCCCAGTTACATCCCTAAGATATTTTTACAAAAACCATTCCACAATGAATCTTTCTCGATATTCAAGCATGAAACACTTGCTCATTTCCTATGGTATCCTATAGATATCTTCAAACCCATTTAGGTATAAGACTATACATAAGAACAGCTACACGATTGCGCGAATGACAAATCATCTCGACTGATTGTTACAACAGGGCTGTCAAATATTTTGCCAATAATTTCAATGTTCAATAAACTATTAAAGGTCATCCTTGGTAATTATATTGGGTCATCATTATGTTCCCTATGAAATTTTTTCATGTAATTTTCATGTAAGAATGTTTTATGATATATTTATTCAATTAGTGAATGTGTGAGAGTCACGATTTGTCAAGATAACAATGAAAAATTCAATGAATATATTCAAAATATACAAATTATTGTTCATTTCCTCAAATCTACCCAGAGTCAAACTCGAAATGCCTATCTCTCCTTATAATTAAACCATCATTTCGCCAGTTCCCAGATGGGTGGTTATCAAGTACTATATAAAAATTCTATACTTATATTAAATAATATATATATTAGCAAGGTACCGTTAGGATTATAGTAATTTAAGCTTCATCACTAAATTGATAAATGAAGGTTTACTTTCTAACCAGGTATGAAATGCCACAAACCTCATCACTGATTGGTCAACTTCGTGCATGTCAACATGTCGTATGGCAACCTTATTTTGCATTTGATTTTTCCACTCTGTAATATTTTTCAGTATCGGCGAGGTTGATTTTTGGATATGTCTCACTCCAAATCACGAAGGTAAGCGAGACGTAGGTCACTGTAATAAAAGGTGCATCTGTAATTGCAGTTTAAATTTCGTTTTTACCATATTCTTAGAATATAACTATCGATGATAATGGTTGTTTTTATATTTTTTTTATGAAGTGTAATTGGTGTAAACTTGTAGGAAATGTGCTGTCACTCATCGTGCCGTTAACTTTGAGACTACGAAGGCCAGTGACGGGGATGAGGAGGAGGGTAGGTGATTTCATAGTGTCCCTGCGCTTACTCAATTTTTATTTTAACGTGAGACACATCAAATGAATACACTTAACATTGTAGCTATATTGTTTGATGTGATGCTTTTCAACTGTTTATGAATCTGATTTGAATCTGCTCCGTTGACGTTTTCATTAGAATATAACAAACAACTTTCGCTTATTTATTGTCGACATTTTCTGAGATTATAATTTTTCCAAACCTTGCTGCGTTCAGTGAAAATTGGCAACGTCTGTCCGTCCTGTCTGCCCCATCTTTCCGCTTGTGGTGAAATTTGCATCTTTTTGACAGATACGGTCGTGGTAGAGCCGACATCCCCTGATGAAGATGGTATCTCAACCAAGTCAACCGGTAAACGCACCTCGATCATGGGTACGGTATGATTAGTATGCTCCGTATTACTGTATATATGATGGGTACGGTATGATTAGTATTCTCTGTATTACTGTATATATGATGGGTACGGTATGATTTGTATTCTCTGTATTACTGTATATATGATAGGTGTGGTATGATTAGTATTCCCTGTATTACTGTATATATGATGGGTACGGTATGATTTGTATTCTCTGTATTACTGTATATATGATGGGTGTGGTATGATTAGTATTCCCTGTATTACCGTATATATGATGGGTACGGTATGATTTGTATTCTCTGTATTACTGTATACATGCATATAGAGCATTCGTCATCACTATATCACTTGAGAATAGATTGAAGACTGCGAAACTTGTGCAGATTCTGGTTTCTCCCCGGAGAATTGCACAGCTTGCTCCGAGCAGATTAACACCGCGAATTCGCATCACTGCAAGAGACATCCGCATCTCAATGTGCTCCTCTGTCGTGTAAGCCCTCACCACATTCATCTGATTTCCTTTTTTTCGATATTTGTTCTAATTTCCACTGTATTATCCAACAATGTTATCTATTTCATGCTCACTGTAAATGTACATAATTGTATTACCTGTATAGTGTTAGGTGTTAATTTTATATAAGTCAATGAATTGCATTATAGTCTTAGTTAGCGTATTGTTTCATGTAAAGTGTGTCTGACAGCTCTGCTAATGAGTACGCTATAATCAAATAAATCTTTTTTCATTTCATTCAACACTTTCCACATATATATATATATATATATGTATATTATGTGGGTGTGTATGTATCTGTGGGCGTGTGTGTTTTTGTGTAAAACAAGGTCCTGATGGTAGTGGGTTGTATTATTTTTTGGGTGTGTAATGCGTTAAAATATTCCAAGTACATTAGTGCCATTACTAAAGTCATTACTACAAGGAACCGTTATTATTTATCATCATTATATTAATTATTTTCCCTTTTGTTTTCTCCTCGGTTTGTGGACGATTAAGCGACTTGCCCGACTGCCAGCTATTGGTTCCTGACTGAATCTAGGAATACTTTCTTCGATGATTTTAGAATTGCTACAAATACTGCAAGAGCGGTGAGATCTCACGCGACAGTAACGGGCAGGACGAGCAGTGTTTCTGGTGTTGCGAGGGGGGACAACTCATCTGCTGCGACCTGTGCCCCAAGGCCTTCTGCAAGAAATGTATCAAGCGTAATCTGGGTCGGTCGGAGCTGAGTGATATCCTCAACATGGGTGAGTCCTCGCCCGGGGGTGCCATCGAGGGTTCGCAGGGCGCTTGCGATGCTGCAATTAATCAACTAACTGTGTGTTCCTGATTCCAATATTTTCTTTCTAATAACTTCTATCAATACTAATCTCTCCCGATATTCAAGGTATTACAGGAATTTTGTCTATCACGGAGGATGATGGGAACAATCAATTGAGTCTGAATAAAATAAGGATTCGTGCTTGTATTTTGGGAAAATGGTAATGCTGGTAATTTGGTTCCTGAATAAATAATCAGATGGCGTACACTGGTATACATTGTCTGGTCATCGCCTGACTTGCACCGCCTGGCTTGCATTATCTGGCTTGCATTATCTGGCTTGCACTGCCTGGCTTGCACCGCCTGGCTTGCACTACTTCTCAGCCAGGGCAATTCTGATACATATGCATTGATTTATCTTCACTTCTCATGAGCCGCTATGTCTTTTGGTTACTTCTCGCAAATAGTAACTATACATGGTGATATAAGCCTGATGTATCTCAGTGTGTACTAAAAACACAGCAGGAACACGGAATGAGTCCTAGCTAATTTTATAAGAGTTACCTGAAAAGGGTAAAATATCAGAAGTATCTGTCAGGCCATTGCTCATTCTAATACCACAGTCTTGTTGGATAAAACGATGATGATTCTCTTAGCCATTATCGACTAATTATGCGTGGATTATTTTCTGAACATGTCGAGTTGCACATGATGCTTGTGTTTGTTTTTGCAGACGACGATTGTAAATGGAAATGTTACGCGTGTTCTCCGGCCCCCTTATCAACACTCGTCGAGAAATGTGCTTCAGTATTCAAAAAACTCAAAAAGATCGAGAAGCCGGACGCGGCAAAGGCGAGCGATGTGAAATCTTCACCAAAACCGCAAAGAACCGTCAAAAATTTGGCGAAGATATCTTTCGATCTGAATGACCTAGATATCGGGAATTGTCTGACCACGAAGAATATCTCACCGGTTATTGACAAACTCGTCAGTGATTCAAACAGTTTTATGAGTAAAATCAGACAAGCGCAAAATGCTTGTTTTAAGATCGAGAGCAAGTACGGACGTCGCAATCCATCGTACGCTGAGAATATTGTTTCGGACACGCGCGAGAATGTCAATCGATATATTCAGCGCGTCCTTCACCTTGTCGGGTTCACTAAAAACCTGGGGGAGACGAGAGGGTCTGTCGCAGACACGGGTGTCAGGAATGTTGATGCGGCCACATGTAATGGGAGTATACGTAAGCTCAAACATAGCGATACCTCCAACGATACTGTCGTTATTGACAGCAGCGATAGCGGTGCTTCCAACGATGGCGTGTCTCATCGTGGCAAACACAGCGCAAAACGTGACCAGTGCGTCAAACACCAGTCACAACACAAGCAGAAGGATGATCATGCGAACAAATCCACAAAGAATTCTGTGAAGACTAGTGCCAAAAACTCGAATACTAATGATAAGTCACATGGTTGTGACTCAGAAGGTTTCGTGGGCAGCCATCTTTCTGAGCAGGCCATTAAGAGTGACAATTCGACGAACTGTGATAATAATAGACTTTTAGATAGTGATGAGGAAAAAAGACGAGTTCGTGGAAAAGGTTTAGGGAAGCATTCGGTACAAACAGAGTCTAAGGTCGAGTGTAATGGTGCTTTTGGGGATGTGGCTGTAGATGTGGAAGTCAAGAAGGTAAGTGGTGATGTCGATGAAACTGATGTATTAACAGGGAGGAAGGTCGCGGAGGATTCAGGCGGTAATGGAAGGATGGATGACAATACGGTCGTGGATTTGGATGTAGATATGGAAGATGGTCTTGATGCCGCTGTAAATTATGCTGGACAGAAAGTACAGAAGGTGTCAGGTGATGAGGACATGAAAGAAAATATTACGGCATGTGAGAGAGTGGTTGGTGATGTAGCTGTTGTTCTTGGGAAGAATCCTAGTAATGAGGGCGTAGCTTTAATAGTAGATGATCCGAATGACGAGGGTGGATGTAAATTGGGTTTTAATGGTGGCCTTATGGATGTTGATGGAGATGTAGATGAAGATTATAGTACAGCTGCTGATGAAAACGAAGATGGTAAAGAGAAGAAGTTTGATGTGGTAGCTGCAAGTGGTGATGACTTGGATAAAACTCAAAGTGATGAGAATGAAGAAATAGATGATAATGAGCAGGCTCGATTAGAGATGTTGGAGTGTGTGGCTAGAGAGTGTTTGGGTGAAGAAACAGGAGATGAAAGTATGAATGATAGTGTGATGTTGGAAGGAGATGGTGACGAGTGTAACTTGGAAGCTGAAATGTCCAATAAAAATGTTGATAGTCATGAGGCCAAAAAGCAAATCGAAGAAAACTCTATGTCGGGTGATAAAATGGTGAAAGGATACTTAAAGGATGGGGATGAGGTGACTGATGAGGAAGCGGACATACCTGAAGCTGGTGATGATGCTGGTAGTAAAGAGGCCAAGAGAGAAAGCAGAGAAAACACCGCGCGGGTTGGTAAGAGGAAGAAAGGACATGGAAAGAACAAGGATGAGGTGAGTGATCTGGAAGCAGAGATATCTGATGTTGATGATAATGCTCCGAGCAAAGAGACTGAAAAGGAAGCCAAAGAAAACAGTTGTATGCGGCTTGATAAAAAGAATAAAGATTTAATGAAAAGGAAGAAGGATGAGGCATGTGATCAGGAAGCGGATATTTCTGATTTGAATGATGATGGAGATGATGATCTAGAAACCAAGAAGCGAACAAAAGAAAACAGGACTCAATTTGATAAAAAGAAGAAAGAAGGATCAGAGAACAAGGATGAGACTTTGGATATGGAAGAAGAGATGTCTGATTCTAATGAGGATAAAGATAGCCAAAAGACTAAGAAAAAAAACAAAGAGAACTTGACTGTTTCTAAAAAGAACAAAAGAGACTCGAACAAAAACAAGGGCGAAAAAGGTAGTGAAAGTGATGTAGATATTGTGAGTAGGAGTGAGGTGTGTACAGAGAGTGACACGAAGGACGATGGAAATGTGGAGACGATGGAAGAACCCGACGTGCAAGAAGAGAAAAAGGCTCCTGAATCATCCGAATCTGAGAGTGACAATTCATACAGCGATGGAGAAAGAACACGAAAAAAACGTGCTCGCTCTCAGAAAGGTTAAGAGATTTTTAATGCCCATTTTTTATGAAATTTGATCTCGACTCAGTCAAGTTGACTGTACTGATTTACACACCGTTATATTTTGTAAGGTAATGAGGCAACGTAGTTGATGCAACCTTGATGTTTATTGGTATTTTCACATAAAATGCCCCTTGCATCGCATCATTACATAGCTCAACTGTCACGTTGTTCATGGGTACTTGTATATTTCTTAATGATCCAGGTAAGAAAGAGTCTGACAGTAAAGAGACTACAAAATCTGAAAACAAAGGCAAACGAAGTGCTGATTCGAAGTCTAATAGCTCTTCAACTGGAACGAAAAGTGTGAAAAAGAAAACGAGTAACAAGTCTTCCCATTGCGAGGAGGACGTATCATCCGGCCATGATTCAGAATTGGAAAAAGATATCAAGGCGCTGGTGAAGCCCGTGAAGGTAAAGTTGGTGCCTCTCAAGATGAAAGAAGGGGAAGCCAAAACACCGAATACAGATAAGTGTGCGTTTGTCTCTTGTATGCATCTTACTCCTGTCTATTTAGCAAGGTTTAAATTTTTCTCGCATTGGGCCGTAGCATTGTTTATTGTTGTGAATCGCATTTTGAGTGGATGTTATGCGTGTGAAGGAAGAATTGACAAATGAACAGATATGTGTGACCACACACATGTCCAAGGGTTATTTTTGTGCATGTTTGTTTTTCTTGTTTTTCAGTGAATCGAGATGATTCAGTATTTTAACTGTCCCACCAATGAATTGTTTATTTTGGGTTGAGTCAGAAATTTTTTAAATGTTAAATTGTTAATTTAAATTTTAAATTCGCAAAAAACACATTATGTGATAGGTTTCATTACGCTTAGCAGTGTGGTTACCTGGAATACTATAGTTACATCATAAAACTTATGACTTTAGAAGTGTTTCTATCAATTGGATGGAGGTGTTCATATCTTTCTGTGAATCGAAATGATAGATCAGGTCATAACAAGTTAGTCAGCTTCGCTGGTAATCGATGAATTTGAGGTTTGGTTTATTTAAAAAAAAATCACACAATTTACATTGCTCTGTACAGAAATATGGCCCGGTAAAAGTATACACATAAATTGTATGCAGTATAATATGTACAGAGGATTTGTATTTTGTGGTCATTCATTTGATGAGAAATGATTCCCAAATGTAGAGAAAGTTTGTTGAAAGGAAGCGCAAGAAGTTCGAGTAAACTTGTAGTTGCACTCCTGAGTTATATGGAGAATGGATTTGAAGGGAATTGTAATAATGTCCAATCTTATTCATGTTCATATAATTCATGCATGTTGAGCATAGTAATGATCCAGATAATGCTGCATTTTCAAATAGTAAAAACATTACCCGCATAATTTTGATATGCGCGTAATCTACGAAATATAGTAGTCAAAAATACCGTTCAGTGTATAATTATACAGTCCCAGTGTATCATGCGTGAGAATATGCACATTACTCATAACATTGTCCTGATACAGAAATCGCACGTATCTTAGAATGTTCTTAACTTGGTTGTCATTTCATGTAATCTGTACACAATTGGTATTTGATGATAGCGTGATAGCAAGTGATATTTATATTTTCGAATGTTTTTGATTGATAATTGATTATTTTATATTATATTGATATATACTTGATATTTTCATCTATAGCATTCCACAACTTAACACCAATTATAGAGAATACTAAAATTCCTGTCATTACTCATTACTAAATTCATTTCAAAAACGGAATTCATTTCAAAATCATGTATTTTTCTTCACTCATGACCAGGTATTTTAATACAAAAAGAGCCTGACTATTTACAGGTAAAAGATTTCAATAGGCTTTGTATATGTATACAGATCAGTCCCATCAGGGGTATAGGTTTTTTCTTGTGCATTTCTCTCCAGCTATTTATAGAATTGGCTACCCTAATT
>WURV02166567.1:0-14865 GCA_011762755.2 Epimenia babai
ACCATGAACAAATCTAGAAGAGACCACCCCAAGGACAACATTTGCCAAATAACGGACCTCCGCGATAAGCGGTTCTTAAGATTTTTTAAGAAAAAATACAAACATCAACAGAAGTTACTTCCCCTAGCTGCGAAGACGATACCACGAACAAATCCAGAAGAGACCACCCCAAGGACAATATCTGCCAAATAACAGCCCTCTGCGATAAGCGGTTCTTGAGAAGATTTTTTAAGAAAATATAACAAAAAAATAGGCAGAAGTTATTTCCCCTAGCTGCGATGACGATACCATTAACAAATCTAGAAGAGACCATCCCTACGACAATATCTGCCAAATAACAGCCCTCTGCGATAAGTAAGATTTTTTAAGAAAATGTTAACATCGGACGGACGGACGACCTCTGATCAGAAAAGCTCACCGAGCATAAGCTCAGGTGAGCTACAAAGTCTAAGGAAATTACCTCCCTTTGCTCCCATGACGAGATGCTAAACAAATCTGAAAGATACCAACCCAAAGACTATAGCCGCCAAATTGCAAACCTCTGCGATAACCGGTTCTTGAAATGAAGATTTTCAAAGAAAAAATACGAACATCAACATATGTTACTTCCCCTAGCTGCGATGACGATAACATCAAGAAATCTAGAAGAGACCACCTCTAGGACAATATCTCTCAAATAACATACCTCTGCGATAAGCGGTTCTTGAGAAGATTTTTTAAGAAAAAATATGAACATCGGCAGAAGTTACTTCCCCTCGCTCCGATGATAATACCATGAACAAATCCAGAACAGAGCAACCCGAGGACAATATCTGCCAAATAACAGCCCTCTGCGATAAGTGGTTCTTGAGAAGATTTTTTAGAAAATATACAAACATCGGCAGAAGTTATTTCCCCTAGCTGCGATGACGATACCATGAACAAATCTAGAAGAGACCATCCCTACGACAATATCTGCCAAATGGCAAACCTCTGCGATAAGCGGTTTTTGAGATTTTTAAAGAAAATGTTAACATCGGACGGACGGACGACCTCCGATCAGAAAAGCTCACCGAGCATAGGTGAGCTACAAAGTCTAAGGAAATTACCTCCCTTTGCTCCCATGACGAGATGCTAAACAAATCTGAAAGATCCCAACCCAATGACTATAGCTGCTAAATTGCAGACCTCTGTGATAACCGGTTCTTGAAAAAAAGATTTTTAAAGAAAAATTACGAACATCAACATAAGTTACTTCCCCTAGCTGCGATGACGTTACCATGAACAAATCCAGAGGAGACCCAGTCGAGGACAATATTGGCCAAATTGCAGACTAATGCGATAAGTGGTTCTTGAGAAGATTATTCAAGAAAAAATTAACATCGGCAATAGTTACTTACCCTGACAGTGATGACGATACTATGAACTTATTTAGAAGAGATTATCTCGAGAGCAATATTTGTCAAATGGCAGACCTCTGCGATAAGTGGTTATTGAGAAGACCTTGCATTAGCTCAGGTGACCTAAAAATGCCATAATCACACCAATACCGAAAACTCAAATTCCAACATCACAGACTTATCCACATTCAGGCCATTATCCGCTATAATCTCTCCTCTATAATCTTATCAAATGTATTGCAGTTTCTCAACCCTCCTCATATTTATCATAATAACTTGCTTCCCTCTAACCAATCAGAAAACCGTCAAAACCATAGTGTCGAGACACTGTTAATTACAGATAGCATCCTGCGGGCCCTCGATAAAGGTCATGGTGCATTTTCGGTACTTCTGGATGTCAGCTGCATGTAACACCATAGACTATAGACTATGCATATCTATTAGCTAAAGGCTTCATCATCGTTTCGGTATCATGGATTCAGCATTGCAGTGAATTGAGTCCTTTATAACTAATCAATCATTTTAGGTCCGCACCAATAATAAAACCTCTGATAAATCCCGTTGAAATTTGTTATCCCCCAAGGAAATGCAATTGGACCAATATTATTCTCCTGTTACACAGCTACTCTTACTGGCAACAATGTTCACTTTCACTGCTATTCAGACTGGCTCTCATGTAATAAGCTTAAACTTAACTTAAACCAAATTGATATTCTCAAGACCCAAAATGAGAAACCAGACATCTCAATTAACATCTCTCACAGTACTATCTTAGAAACATTTGTTCAGTTGCAAAATATTTAATGACCCCATTCTTACAAATATTAATCCATGCATTTGTTACTTCCAGAATCAACAATAACAGCGCACTGCTTTTTGGTCAATTTGGTTAATACATTCAATTCCCTTATTACTATTGATGAAACAGGCAGAACAACACATCAGTCTGCTGCTCAAACACAGACGCTGACAAGTTTAGTGACCACGATTCTATTTAGTGTTCAATGACCATTTTTTCGAAGCCAACGTCTATACGCTCGAGAAGGATCTTCTGATTAGATGAAGGGATTATACCGAAAGGATGCTAAAAAATCTCAATGGGAACCAAGGCGATCGAATAATTGATGCAAACTGGGACATGTTTCACAATTGTATCCAAAATTCAACTAGTAAGCATATACCCACAAAAACTCTCCAAAGGAAAGGAATCGCTCTCTTGGGTAACGCATAACAAAAAAGCTTTTAAACGCGCAAGATATAAAACCTAAAGCTAAAAAAAACAGGGAGTGCAGTTTACCTCACTGGATGGAAGAAATTAAGATCCTTAGTCAAGTACGAAATCTAAAGGGCACATGAGTAGTATGTTAATTGAATGATCGGATACATCAAAAACAACCCAAAACCCTGGACGAAATTAAGAACCTTAGTCAAGTACGAGTGTACCAGTGATAAAGCCCATCTGCCCCAAAATGGATGAGATAAAAATAACCAATATAGGTGTAACTAATCTATTGAAAGGTCTTAATACATTAAAAGCCTGTGGCCCGATGGGGTTAACCCTCGAGTATTTAAAGACCTAGCCCATGAGATAATGATATCCTCTCCCAAATATTGCAACGGTCTCTTGCCCAGGGTAGTATTCCTAATGACTGGAAAAAAGTTACGCCACTTTTTCAAGAAAAATTATCGTAATAACCCAGCCAATTACAGACCAGTGTCGCTGACTTCGAAAGCAACAAAAGCATTTCTGATAAACAACATGCCTTTAGGAAAAACCGCAGCTGTGAAAGCCAACTTTCTCACATCCTAAATGATTGAACTAAATCTCTTGATAGGCTGATTACCGAGGTAATCGTTGTGTAGGCCATTTTATTCATGGCCCCATACAAAGTTAAGCCTATGTGGTTAACGTGACAATTTGATTAGCCTTACTTAAAGGTGTGGTGGGGGAAAACACCTAATGTAAGAAGTCTATGGAAGGTCAATGGTTATTTACAATGTGATGACGACATAGCGGGGAGGTAAGCGACAGAGAAAATATATAGAGCATCTGAAGCAAGGCAAACGTTAGAGGGAAATAGTCCTGACAGAACCACACTGCAAGGACTACTCAGACCCCGAAGGACAATAGGGTTTAAGGCACTTTCAGCCCGAAAAATGACACAGTTAGTATACTGGTTAGAGCGGAGATTGAACCAGGGACACCTGGATTCAAAGTCACACATTCTAACCACTATGCCAACAGCCCCCAAATCTCATGATATAAGACAACAAATAGATGTCTTCATCTTTGACTTCGAAAAAGTTTTCACACAGTACCTACCACGTGAATTATTAAAGTGTCAGCTATACCGATATGGTATTGACAAAGCAACCATAAGCTGGATTGACTCATTTTTGGACAACGCAATGTTTAATGTAACGGTAAATGTGAATGTCAAGCACTGAAAAGAGTCTCTCCATAGTCTCTCAAAGAATAGTACTGGAGCCACTCTGGTTCTCGATTTTCTGATATAAATGTTGACATCAGCTCCAGCATCCGCTAATTTGCTGATGACTGCGTGTGCTATACAGTAATAAATACCATGTATGATAGCCAAACCCTTCAGGATGACATTAATAACCTTGAAAACTGGTCACTTAAGTGGCACATGCGTTTGCAACCAAATAAATGCCATTAACAAAAAATTTGTCCAGGAACAAGCATGTGGAAATAATTTGCTCCAAAGCAAACAAAATCCTTGGTATTATCAAGAGAAATCTATCCAAATGCCCCCTAGAGGTTAAGAAACAAGCATATTTAGGACTAGTGAGACCAATATTAAGAGTATAGGGGGAGCAACATGGGACCCATACACCAACGTATTGAAAGATAACTTAGAAGCAGTCCAAAGAGTGGCCAGATTTATAGCTTTTTACTATGATGACTATTCAGCAGGGAGCATGACAGCCATTCTCAATAATCCTCACCTACCAAACTTAAAGAAACTTAGAAAACAAAGTAGATATATATTGTTCTATAACGGTGTAAATAACATGTCCAACATTCCACTTTCGGACTTAGAGCAAATCAGCCGTACGCGACATAATTATGCATCGTATGCACTACAAACATATAGGAGTAAGCACTGACACATGTAAAAATAGCTTTGTATCCAAAACTACAGTACGTATACTGTATTGGAACTCACCAGATGATAATATAATCTTGACAGCTAACTAATATCTACGAGCCGGAACAAGTGTGATGTTGGCTATTGACGTGGCACTGATATAATCATGAGATCACGAGATAGAAATCGCGTTTAATAATTTTCATAACGATATTTCAGGTTCTATCACATATTATTATTAGTAATAAGTATCAATTGTATACTAATATTTAATAGTGATTTTTAATATGAATATGATATCGAATGTCTAACGAGTGAAGGCTGGAGAAAAGAATTTAATGTTGCTTAATAATGAGGGGGGGGGGGGTAATTAGCGTAATGATTAGAGCACCCTGGATCAATAGAGTTTTTCGATAAAACGTGGGTGAAAGTCGAGCGCATGCGCGTAGAGTTGTTTGGTAGTGTGGGTCTGGATCGGCATCACTCACCGAATGTTATTCAAATTTTCTCAACCATGGTAATGTGTTGTTGTGTACCAGACTGTAAAAACGATCAAAATCAACGCGCGTGTTTGCACGCCCCATTAACCGCAGGGACGATTTTGATAAAGACGCTGCCCGAAAATGCGGGGAGCATTTTGTCGGTGGAAAAATATCAAAGAGCCAGACGACGTCCATACCGAAGGGACATCCCGCGAAAGAAGAAAGTCTGACGTGAAGTTACCCAGGTAGTTTTGCTCGCGTCTACCAGACGTTCTAGTCTATTTGATACTCTTAAATGCACCAACATTGCACGAGTTGTAAAAGATCTACCCAGTTAGTATACTCCGGTGATATTATGTCAGTCACACTAAAAAATTCTTTACTACATACATAGGTGGTCAAAAGTCTACCAAATTAGTAAACTACAGTAATATTGTCAGTCACACTCAAGACTTCATTACTATACAATTTTACATACTGGAGTAATTTTCCTGGTCGCAACGACCTGCGAAATAACACGAACCCTAAAGACTGTGTTGTATAAATGTTATCCAAGTGGAATTTGAAAAGCTCACAAAAGTTTATATTGTCATCCTCTATGGTTGTAGACTTTACAGTTTCAATGTATCAGTTTATATGTTAATGGACAAATAGGCTCGATTTGATCTTTGGAGTTTTGAGGTTGCATTCATTATCTATTAGGCCAAGTCAGGCTACAGTCTTATTAGCACTGGTCTGCTAAGCAGTATCATGAATATAATATAACCATACTATTTTATGTTATAGGTTTTTGAGGAGGCTGCAGCTACACATACTGCAACTATGGCAGTAGCAGCACACTCAAGACCATTGTCTTTTCATACTGGGTATTCACAACTAAATACTGAGCAGGGTACGCAGGAAACCATTGCAACGCTGATTCTCGTACCCCAACCGGACATTGACTCATCTACAAGACGATGTTCCTACACCAGGCTATGTGGTTGAAACAAGTACTTATATTACTCTTTTAAACAGCAGACAATTTTTTAATAAGTTTGATGTCAGATTTTCACAAAATTCAGCAATCACACAAGTTGAACGTGGAAAAATCCTTTTTAAGGCCATATTGTGCCAGTACAAACCTAGCCCATTCTGTTAATAACCTGTTTCTGATTATAGTGTACCATACTCTCTTTTTCTGTAATATTCATATGGATTGATGTATCGCATGGGAAATAAATATATGTGGAACCGCTGATGCAAGCTCAATCATCGATGGTTTATTTTGGGGAATCAGTAAGGGTAGGGAAGCAATTGACATTTTTAGTCATGCTCATGCCACTTATTTGTCACTTCCATTACAATGTGAGACATTAGTTTATGGGTAGGAAATAATGGTGTTTCATTACAAATACCTAATATTTATAAGGCGAGGTGGGGTGGCGACTGGAGAAAAATCCAATGCTACAGCTTCATTGAGGGCTGAACTGAATAGGTTTAAGTGGAGCATGGCAAGATCAAAGAAGACAAAATTTTATACAGGGGTGCCGTCTTTTGCTGTCTTCAAATGGCTGCATCTTACGCAACTAATACATTTGTAACAATCAAAAAGTGGTGTGATACATATGTAATTGAAATATTTTACACAACCTATATGCAATTATCCAGAAGTAATGTGGTAATAAAATTAAAAACGTTCAAAACCTTATTTATTTACAATAACCAAGAATTGATGTGGTGGGAGGCGATGGTCAATGTTTACAGTAAGGAGAAATTACAGTTTGATGATGGTATATTAAACTGCTTTACAGTTTCCTTTCCAAGACGCCCCCTTACCAAAATGTCCCCCTACCAAAACGCTCCCCTACCAAAACGTCCCCCTTACCAAAACGCTCCCTTACCAAGGCACCCCCAAAGTGTTAGATTTATATTTGTCGCAACATCGTTTTAGTAAACGTCCCTCTGCCAAGATGATACGATCGATACGATAGGTATAAAAGAATAAAGCCAGGAGCTATTTGTCTATTTGTGTAATTCAACAAAGAATGAGTAGTATAATAGTGCAATACATTATAAATGGGTTGACAAAATTTAAGTAACAGTAACAAATGAAAAAATCACACATATACATATACAATCACTTATGCACATTGTATTAATATTATTAATATAATATTATTAATATTAATTTATATTATAAAAAATTACACAATAAAAATGCAATATTTTAATGAGAATATCACACGTAAATATACACAATGTTATCGATGAATATTACAAAACGGCGTTGGTGGCGACGTAAAGTTCCGTCGCGCACCAACACCATCTGCATATGCACTACAGAAGACTCATCATAGAGGAGCTGCATGAGTAAGTAGAGCTGAAGGTTCTCCTACCAGCCTTGCCATTCAGCCGTCGATGCGACCCTTCGACATCGTTATTAAACAGATCACCATGTAATGCACAGATATGTCTCTTTTGTTGCGCCATAGTCTTCGTCGTTATATCGACCGTGACTATTTTATCAAGGATTGCTAATACGAGGCATGTTGGATTCTAGTCTTGATCAACGATGAAACTTCAATGTCGAAATGTGCAAGGTTGTGCAGTCATTTATTTATATACCCTTCAGCATTTTTTTGATGTTCTATGTACATGTTTTCTAAACTTGTTCTTCACACATTCATTAATAATAATTGAAACACCATGAGCACAATCACCACCCCAAGCGAGTATTCCCATTTGATGGGTTTGCGATCAATCGACGAATCAACTAAACCAAGGCCACCACCAAAAACGGCAATACCAAATAATAACAATCAACAAGTGTTAGCTTTGTATTTTCGTATTTACGACATGGCTAACACGGCAACCCACACCTCTCTAATCAACAAAGAAACCAATAGTCGGCCATGTCAAATAATATATCCCATATACTAAAATGGTATCTACCACTCAAATATGTTGTAACAAGTATTAATCTAATCCTATGACAGGGTACGTTTTGGTAAGGGAGCGGTCAGATGGGAGATGTTTTAGTAGGGGAGCGTTTTGATAAGGGGAACGTTTTGGAAAGGGGAAGTTTGACCTGCCTCCATTAAACTGCTATCGCACACTTTCTATTGATGTATTTTTAAGTCAAGTGGACTTGTTTTGTAAACATTTTATACAATTCATACATATTAGGATTGTCAAGTCATATTCTTCACAATGGTCAATAAATCAAGTACTATATATGACATAAGCACCATTCATATGTTCAGCATAATTGACATGTCAAGTGCATCTACTATTCCCATGTAGAAAATAACGAATAAATATTAAATAAATTTACGATCTCATATTTTTTCAGCTACCTGACCCAACGAGCTCCAAAGATAATTTACCGGGATAGGAAGAGGATGCTCTCCCAACGGGAGAATAACAGTAAAATGTCCTTGAGCCTAAGGGACCAGCTGTTGGAAAAAGATCCAATGCTACAGCTTCATTGAAGGCTGAACTGAAGAGGTTTAAGTGGAGCATGACAAGATCAAAGAAGCCAAAATTTTATACAGGAATTGTCTTCAGATGGCTGCATCTTAGGCAACTAATACATTTGCAACAATCAAAAAGTGGTGTGATACATATGTAATTGAAATATTTTACACAACCTATATGCAATTATCCAGAAGTAATGTGGTAATACATTTCAAAATGTTCAAAACCTTATAATTTATTCGCAATGATCAAGAATTGATGTGGTGGGAGTCAATGGTCAATGTTTACAGTAAGGAGAAATTACAGTTTTATGATGGTATATTAAAATTCTTTACAGTCAAAAATATCCCCTTTTTAAAACATCGCCCTACTAAAAGGCTCCCTTACCAAAGCCTCCTCCAAAGTGTTAGATTAATATATAAAACCAAGGCCACCACCTATAGTGGCAATACCAGACAATAACAATCAACAAAGAAACCTTAGTCAGCCATGTCAAATAATATAGCCCATATACTAAAATGGTATCTACCATTCAATTATGTTGTGACAAGTATTAATTTAACCCTATGACAGGGGACGTTTTGGTAAGGGAGCGTTTAGATAGGGGGATGTTTTGGTAGGGGAGCGTTTTGATAGGGGGACATTTTGGAAGGGGGAGTTTGACCTGCCTCCATTAAACTGCTACCGCACACTTTTTGTTGATGTATTTTCAAGTCAAGTGGACTTGTTCGTAAACATTTTATACAATTTATATATAATTATTAAGATTGTCAAGTCATATTCTTCACAATGGTCAATAAATCAAGTACTATATATGACATAAGCACAATTCATATGTTCAGCAATTATTGACATGTCAAGTGCATCTACTATTCCCATGTAGAAAATAATGAATAAATATTAAATAAATTTACGATCTCATATTTTTCAGCTACCTGGCCTAACGAGCTCCAAAAATGATTTACCGGGATAGGAAGAAGATTCTCTCCCAACGGAAGAATAACAGTAAAATGTTCTTGAGCCTAAGGGACCAGCTGTTAGCAGTCTTAATGCGCCTGAAGCTACGACTTTTCGGTCAGGACTTTGCTGATCCTTTTGGTATCTCTACTGTTACTTTTTCCAAAATTTTCACTACATGGATTAGCTTACTTGAAAAAGAATTAAGTTAATTGAATAAATTTCCTTCTGCAAGCGAAAGTAAAACAATTTACACCATCGCAATTCCAGAAGTATCCAAATCTCAGAATTATTATTGTCTGCACAGAGACATTCACACAAATCTTCCTTAATTAATTAAATGTCTTACCGTATCGGCCCGAATATAAGACGACCCCCCAACTTTTGAGTAAGAAAATGAGAAAAAATATTTAATATCATTGATACTACTTTGGGGTAGTATACTCTTCAATCGGGATATTTTCCTTGTTTTGGGCCACGAAAAGCCTTTCTTTGACAATGAGCATTTTTTAATGTGTCTTTGTCTTTACGCCAGCGACGCACATTGCATTCTGTTACACCATACGTCTTTGCAGCAGCGCTATTATTCATCTCTTCAGCTCTTATTGACAACCGTAAGTTTAAAATTAGCGTCATGACTCCCTCCTCAGTCCTGCGTTTATTTGATGTTTTCTACGTTCGGATTTTTCTAAACGATCAGTCATTGTCTGCAAAATTCAATTACTGCCTTTTGCGGCAATCTGGACAATGCATCTATTGTTTTTTTATTAATGAATTCTTTTTTTTAGGTACAAATTGAAAGTGATATTTCCATATAGTTAGTTAGTCAATTCACAAATGATGGAAGTGGTAATGCCGATAATCAACAAACGTGGAAGTGATTTTTCATGGTGGGTGTGGCCCGTTGTAAAGAAAAAGTCGCACTACAGTCGAGCGAATTACACAAATTAGGAAGTAATTACGCTGACTCCGTGATTTTTAACCTTGGTCTATTTGACAGTTTTACTGACATTAAATATTTCTTGAGTTCGTAGCTAGTTATTTTGGGGGTGCGCGCATATAAGACGACCCCTCCCCCCAACTTTGGGAATGAGACGTGAGTATAAAAACCTCGTCTTATATTCGAGCCGATGCGGTAATTTCTAATTGCAAGCATCGCAGCACCCTGAAATTTTTAGTTGGCATAACACCCAGTGGCATGATATCATTTGTGTCAGATGCATGGGGTGGCCGGGTGACTTACATGACAGGACACTGGCAATGTGCTCGCTGTATTTTTTTTTGGGGGGGGGGAACTTCAGATGCACGGTATAGACGCGTTGCTTCATTGATGCACAGACTTTTCACTGCATCACAATCACCTCTACATTATCGTCATCAGAGGATGACACCAAGTACTGTACTAAAATGTATGCCATATCTTATGGGGGTAAACTCGGGGCCTCTCTGTCATAATACAGCTAACTCAAGTTAACTACTGTTTTAGCCATAATTTATAAGGAGTTGTAGCAATTCGTCTTCTAAGTGCTTGCCCACCATTACTTGGTTTTTCTCGATCGAGAACTTTGAGTGCAGAAAGTGTGATAAGTGCGAAAGACCACCCACTTCAGTGGCCATTGTATGGTAGTCGGTTACTACCAGGGTTTACTACCCAACAACACTTTCACGCATGTGTGAATATATTACTGAAGAGGTCTGTTTCAACTAATGCGAGTATCTGACGTTTTTCTTTCGGGCATTTTGATTTAAACGCCCTCTGCGCATGGGGTCAGGGTGGCCCTTGGAGTGTGGTTCTGTAAGGGCTTTTCCCTCTGATGTGGCTGTGGTTTAGATGCTCTATGGATGGTCTTTATCTCGCTTACTTCCTCACTATGTCATCATGTCATTGTACATAACTGTTAACCATTATAGATTTTGCGAAGGTGCGACATGTAACCCGCCTGTAAACATTTGAATCCAGTGGTGTCTTGTATGGAAGAAGGTTAATTATTTGCCCAGACTCGAGTATTTCACGGTAGGTGGTTTTCCCCAACCCTAATAAGCTAGGCTCGTGTTAACTCAACCACATAGGCTAGTCTTGTAAAAGGCCACAAAATGTTGGCGTACGCAATGGTCAACTTGGTAATTTCTGAACTAAAATATTATAATCTCACAATATTCAAGAAAATATGTAGGAATTGTCAAAGATAGATAATGAAAATGCCTCAAATGTATTGTCTCCATTACCCTCTAACTCGCATGTGCCAGGTCGCTGACATATGTAGCCCTCCCTTCCTGGACTGGCGAAAACAGACATAACTGTGTAAATCACGGCACCGGATTGGTTGGACCGTGAACTATAGGATTTTGTCCCTAAAAACAGTGTTTCCCTCCATAATAGAGATACGAGATCGTCTTGTATTGTCTGAAGTAAAATGACATCGCGACTGTGATTGAAACCCTACTGTATGTTGGAGTAATCTATTGGCGCTGAGATGTTTTCTGTGTCTAGATTAGTAATACGGTAATAACCATTCAGGAGCAAGGGTGAAGATAACCGTCAATAAACACGAAAAGGTTGGATTGAATTACAATCGACTTACATGACGACGATTATTATTCGGCGATGTCTACAATAGTACGGCGAAATATTTACTGGGTTGAAGACTTATTATAATGCAAAGTGGTTAGAGGTTAGAGTTCTGGTCATAGCATCCGTGTAATTGATATAGTGGTGGAATATTTTGTGGGGTGATATAATAACGAAAAGAATGTTATGGTTTGATTTCTGGTTGAAGTATTCGTATTATCGACACGTTCTTTGTTTGTCTTTCAGCTGTCGCATGTCACTTCTTTTCCTCCATTCGTTCGAGCGGTGTCCCCCAAGTACATGAATTGATCAAGCACACCCAACCCAAGATCATAAAGCTTCGCAGTTTCCGCGCTTTGTATTCAGCTAAGTCTTGCTCTTACTGATATTTTCACCTGTTTTCAAGACATCTTTCCATGACTCGAGTTTTCATAAGTATCGGTGTTTTCATAGCCATCGCTACAAAGTCAGCTGCGAACATCGTATTTCATACCGATGCTTGGTGCAATGATATCTCCACTCGGAACTCGTTAACATCCTTACGGCACACATAACCACTGGCGCACAATCGCTACACACTGGCTCAACTTACCTTTCCATTACTTCAGAATTGCTCATGTTTCTTTTCACATCTAAAGCCATACCGTAACAAGGGAATTTTACTTTCTCTTTCAGTACATACATTCAATGTTTTCTTATGACGTATGATTATTAATGGACTTCATGTACTACTTAGGTTATTACATATTATGTCCCTTACAACGGGAAAAAAATTGTCGACAATACAGAGTCGATTTACATGAATTCTGATTCGTGTATTACTTGACATCGACTTTTCTAATCGCTACTGCTCCAACTCTTGGTATCTCTGTACCTATACTATGTCCTCTTCAGTTTTTACATAGCAATCACAGGAACAAAACTTTTTGCTCACATAATCTATTATTACAGTAGACCAATTACAATGGTGGTTATTGAGATCTACATTAGTAGATATACATGGATATCGTATAGTGATATCTAACAAGTTAAACTAGTCTGATATTTAATTGAATTCGGGTCCCAAAATATCAGGAGTTTTATAAAGAAAATGCGATGCACATACAGCACTTTAATCAACTTGTGCAGCTTGCCAAATGCCGGTTTAAAACACGTATTCGGGGATTCAGCTCTGCAATAGGCGCAAGTTGTCTTTCCTAGTGTATATGAAATGCCACAACCCAATATCCTTACTCACGGCTAGGTTGACCAGAGCAACATGGATAAAGTCCCATGCCCAAGGATACGACCGGAATACACAAATAGTATTTGATCTCTCCACCTTCTGGTTCATATCAGCTGAGCTACCCACTTAGAAAATGAATTTCTAGAATAAACTAAGTAATTCCTTATTCAACCAAAGTCGATAAAATGAAAGTCATGTTAATATACTGGATTTTATGGAGAAATTAAATCATTATTACTGTAAGTAAATTCGGATTCCTTTCTTAAACCGTTCACTTATGGTAACAGAAAACACTCAACTACAAGGGATTATCACCTAGTTCCATCTATCAACACATGGCTCTCTCGCTTCATGTGGCTTAATCCATTAACAAAGGCTACCTAAACATTATGTGGCTTCATCCATTAACACGTGGTGCTCTTGCTTCATGTGGCTTCATCCATTAACACAGGCTACCAGAAAATCATGTGGCTTCATCCATTAACACAGGCTACTTGAACATCATGTGGCTTCATCCATTAACACAGGCTACCTTAACATTATGTGGCTTCATCCATTAACACGCGGTGCTCTTGCTTCATGTGGCTTCATCTATTAACACAGGCTACCTGAACATTATGTGGCTTCATCCATTAACACGCGGTGCTCTTGTTTCAGCTGGCTTAATCCATTAACAAAGGCTACCTGAACATTATGTGGCTTCATCCATTAACACGCGGTGCTCTTGCTTCGGCTGGCTTAATCCATTAACACAGGCTACCTGAACATTATTTGGCTTCATCCATTAACACGCGGTGCTCTTGTTTCATGTGGCTTCATCCATTAACAAAGGCTACCTGAACATTATGTGGCTTCATCCATTAACACGCGGTGCTCTTGTTTCATGTGTCTTCATCCATTAACAAAGGCTACCTGAACATTATGTGGCTTCATCCATTAACACAGGCTACCAGAACATCATGTGGCTTCATCAATTAACACAGGCTACCTGAACATTATGTGGCTTCATCCATTAACACAGGCTACCAGAACATCATGTGGCTTCATCCATTAACACAGGCTACCAGAACATCATGTGGCTTCATCCATTAACACAGGCTACCTGAACATCATGTGGCTTTATCCATTAACACGTGGTGCTCTTGCTTCAGCTGGCTTAATCCATTAACAAAGGCTACCTGAACATCATGTGACTTCATCCATTAACACGCGGTGCTCTTGCTTCATGTGGCTTCTCATATCATTAAAAATAACAAATTTCTCTTAGCATTTAAACTCGTTCTCATTGGCAAATCGCAGAATTTCCTACATATCGGACACATTTTTTAATCAGATTAATCAGACGAATGAGTAACGACCTCGTCGCCAGCAGCACATCCTCATTATCAAAACAGCTCTCAAAAAATCACCCCTAAGTACTTGTGCTTTTTAACAGTCATGACGACGACCCCCAAGAAATATATCCGCTCTCACATTATAATTATTCATAATTCAAAGTAGTCATCAGCGTGAGTGTCTGTATATTGTAGAAGTTTATACAAGTGTAAAACCACCACTTGCAGTACTCCCGAAATTGCACATAACTTCATTAGTTTATGTTTTTAGTTAGTAACATTGTAAAGTGTCGTCGACATCATCTTGTCATTATTGACCAAGGGATAATACGGCACTCTAAATAAAG
>WURV02166578.1:0-14865 GCA_011762755.2 Epimenia babai
TATGTTGCAGTCAATTGTGTGCAAGAGTTTCTATATGTTGCAGTCAATTGTGTGCAAGAGTTTCTATATGTTGCAGTCAATTGTGTGCAAGAGTTTCTATATGTTGCAGTATACTGTTAAATGTTGCCCTATCATTTTCACTTGTTTCCTCGTACATTCTTTATCATAGATTTTTCCGCTGTTTACCACCACTGCATTTAGTTTATTCCCCTTGGTATACATACCGTGGCCCTTTAACTTTTTGTACGCATCACACCTTTTCTTCATTTCATTCACAATCTTCTCATAATTCATTCCGATCTTATCAACTCGCTCTAAATTCTGAAATACATAAACACAATAAAATGATGTAAAGGACATGATAAAAACTCCCGCCCGCAGGCACGTGGCTTTATTCGTAAAAATGTTACACGCTGACCTTACATCCACAGACTGTGTCAACGATACTCAAAATCAGTTTTACGTAGTCTAAAATCGGTCACATGATAACAACTATGGAAAACTTGGAAAAAAATCAGAACACTTTCTTAAGACATATTGAATGTGTCGCACTAATTTTATCAGATAATATGAACAGTCCTCATTATGCACCTTATGGCGAATGTTACTTATCGTCAAGATGAATGTTATATTTTTTTCACAGTTGACAAAGGAGATTTTACTGCTGTTATGTCATATGTCCCATCATTTGATAGCTAGTATATTTTAATCTCACAATTCAACAGGTAATTAATTATTCATCCGATGTTTTAATAACTATGGTTCATATAAATTGGTTTCGGGCCATCTATATATATATATATATATATATATATATATCATGAAGCACCTCCCAATGCGCTCTCGCAGATACAATACCTTCGAAATTCGCGTATCGCCCGTGAAAAATGATATCAAGCGTCTTGGCATTTTAGACCCCAGCAATCGGGGATAAATGATTTGCTGAGCATCATCGCAGAAAGTCAAGGCCACGACCTTTCTGTTATGAATCCAGTAGTACTATATAAGCTGTTTACCCTACCGCTCGACTAACTGTTCCTACCACTAAGACTATCGCCACGACAAACTCTCGCGTCACTACAGACCTTGATTTGCTCGAGTTTCGCTCTGACATCCTCGAGACTGCCCGGTTTGCCGCAGCACTCGGACGCCCCCCGTTCGGCATCGCCCGCGAACGCCGCCAGCCGTATCTTCTGCTCCTCGAGTAGCAACAACTTCTCGCGTACGGGCGCGGACTCGTGGATCGCGGCGAAACGCCGACAGATCTCGTCGAGGTGCGGCTGGTAGATGAACTGACCCTCGTAGCGGCCGGCGCGCTTCACCTGCACCAGCAGCTGGTTGTGCGTGTCGAGATCGGCAAAGATTTTCTGTACCGGTCACAAAATACGTCGATTATCTTCATGCGTACATGACAAGAGACCACTTCCGCTTTAAGCCCGCGCTCCTGACATTCAACTTGCGACTGAAAATTCCTGAATTTTCTTCAACTCAAGGTGTCAAGTTAAAAAGATCTATTATATTTTGTAATGGTCCAATGGGGGAAAGTGGCCTCGTGCCTCCATACCTTTACTTGAAAGAAGCGATTCTTAAACCCCACCCCCGTATTTTTTTTCAAACCATAATAAATAAATCGGACCAACTAATTCAGCAACCATGTGATAATGACATACCGGATTAGATGTGTAAAGAGCTAATAAACGGGTATATGGCCTCATCCTGTTCTAATATGGGTACAGACACAAAGACCAATAATTTATTAGGTTAGCCCAATGGAGTTAATCGTAGTCTGATGTCACTGCCATACATATGGATGAAGTACGTCCCAAGTAAACGCGATAATACACTGCAGCACTCACGGAATGCTGACTAAGGATCGTCTGTATTTGGTCGACCGTGTCTGGGGTTTGAGCCGTCGCCTCCATAAACGCTTCAGCCTCGTGAAGCCAAAGTGACAGCTTGCCCAGCTTGCCCGGTAGAGCCGCGTCCAGTTTGACCAACCATGCGCGGGTGTTAGCGGCCGTCGCGTTCCACCGCTCCATTAATGCCGACCACTGGGTACCGGTGATTTTTAGCGCCGTGTTACTGCGGACTTTCTCATCGAGTCTTTTGACAATGTCGGCGTTTCGATCGTAATTCGCTTTGAAGTTCAAGTAATCCTGCAATAAGTGTATGCAAAAAATCTTAATTTTCAGCCCCAGTTGGGTGTGGTTGGAAACATGGCGTTACACATTGGGGCTTTCGAGCTCAAAGCCATACAAATAAATGTATTTTCCTGCACCTCGAAGCCTTTCTTGTTGAAACGAATAAGAAACTTTCTTTGGATGAATGGGGAACGGCAAAAAGACAAAATCGTTTGCAATGGAGCCATTTTCTGGACCATGCGTATCGCTCGGGGCAACAAAATTTATGTGCAAAAAACAATTGACTCCTGTGTCTCACAGAGTCAAGGACATTTGTGACGAGAGATTTTCTGCGCTATTTCATGCGCAATTCTATTACTCATTGGATTTGTGCGGTCACCAACCGTGATATTGGTATGAATAGACCTCTAAAGTGACTGAGGTTCAACTCATGTTGAAACCTCGATAAATCACACGTGCGGCTGACATACCATGTATTCCTGTTGCAAGTCTACGAGTGGCTCATCGACGACCTTGAGAACCTCCTCCGCCTCCCCGATCCAGGTCATGAGGTCACCGTACTCCTTCATCTCGGAGTCACTCGGTGCGAGAGCACGTTTTCGATTCTGTTACCAAAAATAAAATTCGACTCATTGCACACCCGCTCCACAGTTATTCCACTTCTGTTTAACAGTTGATTAGCTGCCCTTGACTGTATTGATACAGTATATGACGCATGTCTTTACAAAATGAGTGTTGATTTCCATGTATTTAGCTTCCATAAATATGAATTTATATGATAAGTATACATAACCGTTTAAAGACTAAGAGTAAGGAATCTAGATTACATCTGACAAACTATTCCTGTCTCCAAACATAATATGTACCTTATCTGTTTTTATATGTATTATTAGCTGGCCATAGTTAGTCAATAAGGTGTTACCATCACCTTTTTTAACTAACATAGATTTTTATCTACCATATGATTTTTATCTACCATAAGATCTTATCTAACATATGACTTTTATCTAACATATGATTTTTATCTAACATATGATTTTTATCTAACATATGATTTTTATCTAACATATGATTTTTATCTAACATATGGTTTTTATCTAACATATGATTTTTATCTAACATATGATTTTTATCTAACATATGATTTCTATCCAACCTATGAAATAATAATCAAGTTTGTTGATATATCCAATATTCATAATAGGGAATAATGAAAAAGGGGGAATAAACTGCCAACAGTAAGAAAGATAATAAAGAGACAGTGCTTACCGCTGGATCTTCGCCGGCATCTGGGTAAGCCTTCATGAACTGGGCGACGTATGTCATGATCGACTTCTCATCCGGTTTCTCAACGTCCACATCTACGATGATAAACAAACGCCTTCACACGCATCCAAGTGTATGTATTCGAGCGACTAGACGCGCGCCGCTCTCACATTTGGACGTATTGTCAGTGATGTATCACTGGCCTAAGGTAGTACCCATGTGTGGGAGCGCAGAGCAATGGATACCTAACATATATCGACACATAGCCGTTGCAGATTGATGCGCACGCAACGCAGATCAACACATACCTAGCAGAGATCAAAACACCTAACGTAATGCTTACTGCGGTAGTCAATTGGGGCTCCTACAAATAACTGGAGAGACATATACAGAAAAAAAAAGCTCGAGATATACCTAATACAGATCAATATATTCCTAGCATGGACACATTAAGAGCTGAGTGACACCTGCAGCTTTCTAAACGAAATTCAGTGAAAACCATAAAACATTCAAATTATTATCGACAAAGCACCATTGAGGAGCATCAATCAACCTACCTTCCGGGTCAATGAGGCGCGGTATGCCCAGGTGTGCCTCGGCAGTAGAGAATGCATTCTCCAAGTTGACTCTGGGAGTCCGGTGATACACCTCGTCGATATCGACGAGTTCTGGACGAATGTTGTGGATCATGGCGTTGAACGCGATGCCGTCTCTCCAACTCGTGTGGAAATCCTTGATCGAGAGGTTATATCGTCTGCAACCCGCAAAAATACCGGTAAAGTAACTCTTAACTCCAACGTGATCGGATACAATCACTATAGGTAACGATTAGTGATCATGGGAAATGAAATTTCTGGAATCGATTTAATGCATCGTACATTATATTGTCATTTTTTTGATTAGGTGAAAAAAAGTTAAGTTTTTGTATTATCGCATTAGCTTTAAGTTCATGACAGGAAGTTGTTAGTTTTAGTTGGGAAGGGGGCTGAGGAGGAGTGAAATGTTCGATTAGCGTGCGAGTAACAGTGACAATATGTAACAATAGTGATTTTAGTGACATAACAAACATACAATGTTATGCAATTACATAGGTTTAGTAAATATCTCAAGGGTAAAAATTACTTCAGAGCTGAACAATTAAATAAACATTTTATTGCATTTATTTAGTATAATAATGATATCTTATACTAAAGTAAATTTATACAAATTTGTACTAATGACACAATTTATATTAATGCCTAAACATATGTCAGGACAGAATTTATTTGAAACAGAGTATGTATTGGAACAAATTCGTAATCTTTTATAACAGGGCAAAGATAAGTGAAAAACAATCATCATTTAATTATTAATATCATAAAGTAACGAACTATGTTTGATTTTCTCATTTATTTGGTAATAACATCAATTGCTTACGTATAACGATACAATAACGTATCAATCGCTAAATCAAGTCCTTACTTGGCTATGGCATTGGTTGTGTACTCCAGCAATGCTTTCTTGGCACTGACTCGGAACTTGTCCATGGCTGACATTTTCTTGGACGGCGTTTGCTCGGCCATCTTTGTAGCAGTTTCTTCGATCTAGAAGATTATGACGGTAGGGAGCACCAAGCGTGAATTAACAGTGGCGGGAAAAAAAAACACGTCGGTCCATGCTGATAAACCGTTTTATAACTCATAGCTTGTGAACCCATTAATAGTAATAAAATTGTTAACACTACATTGTGTACACAGAGCGAGTGAAAAAACTAGAGAAAAGAAGTGGAAGAATGATCTTTTGAGAGTGTGAATGTGAAGACCTCAGTTGTAAATCACCTGTAATTGGTACAAGAATTGATGAATCGGTACAAGAACGCGCTGTATCTATAGCTCACCTGGAAGTACAAGATGATTGTCCATATAAGACCGAGCACAATGGAAGGCTTGCCATCAGCGATGTCTGTAGCGTTTATGTTGACTAATTTTATCTGAAGTTACATAAATTCGTTAAATAGTTGCGTAAAATTCTCGAAGAAAAGAAAATGACATTTGATTGAAGCATTTGCTTCCCCCACCAACACCAATATGAGACAAGACTATACGAAAGGTTAGCATAATTTAAGGCTTTAATTTAAATTAATTAAAACAATATTTTGCATGTACATTAGCAACAGTGATTTTATGGAAAAGAATGAGAAAAAACTCATGTTTTAGTGCTACTTTATTAACCCCTGTGCCAATGGGAGGTCTGGGTAGCCCTTGAAGTGTAGTTCAAAGCAGTTAGCGCTTTTTCCTCTGACGTGTCTGTGCCCGGGATGTTTTATGGATGGGTTCTATGGATGGTCTCTATGTGGCTAACCTCCCCGCTATGTCATCATCCCACTGTAAATAACCATTAACTCTCATAGACTTAGCGGAGTGTGCGACCTATGTATCCCGTCTGAAGATGTATGGAATTAGTGGCGTGGATGGAACAAGGTAAATGGACGGACACGGTGAATTTTTCACAGTAGGTGTTTATCTTCCAACTCTTACGAGTGAGGCTAATCAATTAGCGGTGTTAACCATATTAATAGGCTAGCTTTGTGAAGGACTGAGACAATTATTATTAACAGTAGGTCGCACTTATTATATTGCCCCATTTTTCAGTTATGAAATTTACAATAAATCGTTTCGATACAAATCCTTTTTTGAACTCAAGCGTCTGAATCTGGCACATGTCATGAACCAAGAAGTGTCGGGGAAATCTCAGGCTGAATGGATTCAAACTCGTAACCCCTGACCGATTGAGAGAAAAGCCGCGCTTCTAACCGCTGCAGCGACGACGCTGACAGACAGATGTAAGCGTGTGTATTACTGAAACTGTAACTTGTGCTGGCTGCGTGTCCATGAAGCCGCGATATTTGTTTCGACAAACCATATTTATTAACGTGAAAATTCACCAGAATTTTGATCGTAGCATATGAGGCAACATTTGACAGAGAAATAAACCGAATGCACCCACGTGTTTGCTTTCTAGAAACTTGAGCGCCGTGGAGATGTTACTGAGGTGGTGAACCCTCTTCAATCGTGGACCTCTCTCCATCGACTGCAACATACAGAGTGAGTCAATGTTGGGGGTGCTGCTCTATAAGCGGCTGATAAATACCGTATATACTCATTTATAAGGGGACTCGCTTATAAGACGACTCCTGCCTTTAGAAACACAAGAGTCAATTTTAGCGTTGACCCGTTTATAAGACGAGGCGAACTTTTATTCAGAATACAATACTGGAAATGTAAGTAACTCTAACTGCGACTGTCCCACTCATTGTCGTCTTCGTCGTTAGTAAATAAAATATGTGCTTCTTGTTCAGACAAGAAACAATGAACAAACAAGTCTCTGCTACTACAATTCCTAACATATACAGTAAAAGCAACACACGCTATCAAACCGCTATGTTATACGCAGACCTGTCTATCATGCAAAACGCTACCTGGCGCCTGCGGACGATGATGTGGTTTGAAATACTGTAATTATAGCCTCACTGAGAAGACGACCACCCACTCTGAATTTTAGTTTTTGGTTAAAAAAGGTTGTCTTGTGAGTATTTCTGGTATATTAATATTATATCAGTCGCTCAACTCAGGGGTAAGGAAACATCAAGGAACCACGCAGACTCAGACAAAACACTGACGCAATCCGAATTCAGGCCGGTTTACATAAGGCCATACTTGACCTATACGAAAGATGCGCAATCTGCCCTATTCATACGAACATAGAATATATAAAACGAACATACAAAATTGTATAATTATTACACGAACGTAAATACATCCATAATGACAATATATAATAAATTTGTTGTGTCCGCCGTTTATTCAAGAGGATATGTACAGTGTGTTTCACACGCCTCGCTCTGCCATGCAGTCGTCATTGCCATGTGGGTGGGGGAGGAAATTTAACCCGTCGTTTCTATTTGGTTTACTTAGTATGAACAGTGTATTTGTATAATTGAAAGTGGCAAGCGGAGTTTGTTTGCTCACAAAATTGAGCTACTTTCAGTCAAGTTCTATCCAGCGATGGTTGTTTTCTTGCGCAATTCTCTGTGATATACGCGCGAGAGTGGAGAATGCAATAAATTGCAACTTTTATTGTCAACTACTTTGAATAATGGCGTCGTGGAGACAGAAATGGGTGATAGGTATTTAGTCGCACCGCGTTGGCAATGTATAGAATTTACAGGTATTCAATGACATGCGCATAATTGCTATCGCGCTTGGTCGATATGGGAAACGTGCCAATGTCATTACGGTTTGCCAAGACCCTCCCGGACCAGTCAAGTCCGTACATGCCAGCCTCGTAAAGAGCACTCACACGTGAAGTAACTGCAACGCTCTACTACACGTTACTCTTTATAGAAAGGCAAGAGCAAGGGAAAATGACACAAATTTCTTGGAAATACCACAAAAAAATGATATTCTGAATATTCCTGAAAATAATGAAAATATTAATTTTTATTGTATCTAAAAAGGCATTTTATTGATACTGTGATTAATTTTATTTTACTCTAATGTTAGCCATTCAGACTATATTATAAATTTTGTTGTGTACGCAAATTTTTATTCATGTTATACTTTACACGATAACTGTAAAGTGTCACTGAAAAGTTGTTGAAGAAAGCTGCTGTGTAAGACGCCGACCTTCCACGATTCTACTTTCCCAGGGTATAATTATCCGTGTTACCTCGAACAGACTTCAAAAGTACTTACAGCCAATCGACCGGACCAATAGAGATACAATAATAAACAAGTGATGCCACTCAGGATTCGAACCCGCTACCCTCAGGTTTGTGGGATTTGCTCGACCAACTGGGCTATTAGAATCCATGATTTCGATGAGAAAAAATGCCACGAAATGTCGTTAATGACATGATGTAGAAACATAAAACTCTGACTGGTATTAACCCGTAGCACACTGATATCTGTAAATCACATTACTATAGCTACACAATTCTGTGACAGTAGTGTGCTAAGGGTTAACAGCATCGAAGTGCCACCCACATACATCGATAACTTATCCTGAGGCACATTCCTCGTGAGAAGGCAGGTTTAAATATACATATATATATATATATATATATTATTAATGATTATTACCTAATGTAGAACCAGCGTTCAAGGCATGTGGCATTGTTTTAATGGTCAATTTTTAGCTAAACGTACCAGTTTAGTGCCTGATAAAACTTGGAGGAGAAGGATCAAGTTCGTGCCATCACGTATTGCTTCAAATAAGTCATCTATTTTAACTGGAGGCGAACTCTGCAATGAACATCGTGGAGTCAATAGTGGCAGCATACTATAATGGTTATATGCAACAAGAGGCCAAAGATGCCTCATGCCGCTCACCTGGATGTGAAAGAAAAATTAAAAAATAAAAAGTAAAGAAAAAAAGGTAAATAAAATAACAAATTCATATAAATCACAAGAAAAAATACGAAAATACAAAATGTGTAGCGAAAGAGCGTGTATGGAGCAATAAAGATGCTTTGCTTCAATATAAACTAAAAATGTTGGAAAATAAATGAAAACGTAAAAATACAATAACATAGGCCAAAGAGGCACTCGCCAAATTATTACGTATATTGAAAAATACAAAAAAAAACACAAAATAGAAAGGAACTGCATTCGCTCTAGTGAGATAAAATATTGGCAGAAATTATCTCCCATTGCTCGGATGATGATACCACAAACAAATTGAAACAAGAGGCCAAAGACGCCTCAAGACGCTCACCTGAAAAAAGAGAAATAGACAAAACAAGAGCCAAAGGAGGGCATCTGAAACAACAAGGAGACAGCCTGACATCAAAAACAAGAGCCCAAAGAGACTTGAAAATACCCATTAAGGAACTGAAATGAGAAAATACAGATTTGTGGATAAACCTTGGCTGAAATCACCTCTAATTGCTTAAATAGAGATGAGCTAAACAAATCTGAGTGAGACCTACACAAAAAAATATCTGCCAAATGGCAGACCTTTGCAATGAGCGGACATAGAGATAAAGATTTTGAAATAAAAAAGTCTATAAAAATTACCCGCCTTTGCTCACAAGATGAGATGAACAAATCTGAAAGATACTAACTCAAGGACAATATCTGCTGCATGGGAGACCTTCGCGATGAGGGGTTCTCGAGAAAAACATTTTTCAAAAAAATACAAACATTGACACAAGTTACATCCCCTTACAGACATGACCATATGATGGCCAAATCTAGAAGTGACCAACCCAAGGACAATATTTGCCCAATAGCAGACCTCTGCAATAAGCGGTTTTCAAGTAAATCTTTTGATAAAAAATACAAACATTGATATAAATAACCTCCCTTTGATGTGATGGCGATAGCATGACCAAATCTAGAAGAGACCAACCTAAGGACAATACTTGCCAAGTAGCAAACCTCTGCGATAAGTGGTTCGTGAGAGGAAAATCTTTTCCAAAAAATATGAACATCGACAAGAGTTATCTCCCTTAGCGGATGACAATACTATGAACAAGTCTAGAAGAGACCAACCCAAGGACAACATCTGCCAAATGCCAGACCTCTGCAATAAGCGGTTCTTAAGATTTTTTAATTTATGAGAAAATGTTAATGGATGGACGGACAGACGGACAACGGACGAAATCTGATCAGAAAAGCGCACCCAGCATACGCTTAGGTGAGCTAAAAATACAAACATCGGCAGAAACTAACTCCCAGTGGTCGGATAATATCCTGAACAAGTCTGAATGATACCAACTCAAGTATCTGTAAAATTTGAGAAATTTCATAGAAAACATTAATTAATATCGCATGGATGGATGGATGGATGGATGGATGGATGGATGGATGGATGGATGGATGGATGGATGGATGGATGGATGGATGGACAAATGAAGTCCAATCGATAAGCTCATAGAGTATATGCTCAGGTGAGCAAAGATACTTAAAAAAAATATTTTGTAACTGATCAGCCTCCACCTAGTTAGAATTCAATCCTGATGATTGACACATTCTCGATCTGACGAATATAGCTGAAAATTGTAAAAATAAGAACCTTGCAGAGGTATGTGTTCATCCAGTTTGTGAATGTTTTCTTTTGGACTCGTTCTTGCTCATCTGAAACAGATGGATATTGTGGAGAGGTTAAGTGAGCATTTATAATATTTACTTAACATAAAAAGAGTTACCAGATGTGATGCAGACATGGCTGAAATATTTAACAGTAAATGCTCATTATTCTTTTATTTCTTCATATAATTAGATAGCAGTAAACTTTTTCCGATATACGGTGCATTGTATGCTGATGTTAGGCGCAACAAAAATATTTGATAACATCTCGTATGACGCCGATTTTGATCGTCAAAATATCATATTTAGGGTTAGCATGAGAGCATAGATATATTGTGAATTTTTTTGGTATCTCAGTAACATGAAATTACTCTGAAATATTCATATTGATTATCAAAGTATTACAACAAATTTCACTAGAGAAATGGGAAAAAAATCCAAAATAATATATTAACATACTTAAGTCCAGAAATCATACATAATAACATGAATAATTATCACTCTTGGAATGAAATGAAATATGAAATATATTTGATTTAAAGTGCATCAATAGCATTGCTGCCTAATACAATTTACATCAATGAATACACTATTGGATAACATCAATATGGCCTAAGCATCATCAGAAAAAAACACACATAAATTAGCACTAATGAGCTTTCTAAACTAATAACAGAGAAGGCTACAACTAATAATACGGTTAAAGACATATATCACCTAGTGACGACGATTAACTCTAGAAATCGTTCATAGTAACACAATACTTTATTTAACAATCGCTGCAATACAAAATTAGTTCAAGATGACACTGCGTAACATAGTGATGAGATATTACCATAAAGAGCTTTTCTCTGCTGTTCAACTGTCTTTTTCTCTGTATATTCCGCCTCCATATCTGATTGTTTATTTTTAAACAACGCCGTTTTTAAGATCGTAATGCAGACACGAGAAAAACTGTGCCATGCGCCATATCAAGAAGATTACAAAAATTGTAAGCCATACTCGCAATTTAAGCTGATTAGATTTTATTGTACGTAGATTTTTAATGTATCAAACGCAATCACTGGGCCTAAGAGAAACATGTAACATATATAGATTTGGCACACATAATGCTGTATATAAGTGCTCATTGTACCGTACTGTAATCGGCCTGGTTAACCCTTGTCAAGCCAAACTAGTAAATATCCTTACTAAACATGCGTCTAATAAACAATCTTAGATTTGACGGAGTTAATTCCTACATTAGTAAAAAAAATGCCAAATATTCCAACATCTATGCTGATATACAAATGGCTTCATTCATCACATACTTGGTAAAACGGTATAAAATATTGGATTATTATAGCAACAAGCAATAAGAACAATAGCAGTTGTATTGATATATTAACGTGGTGAGTTGGTAGAACAAATGACTGATGTATATGATCATGTACTCCCGCGTACGAATGATGATACACAATACGAAAGCAATAGATAATAATCGAATATATTAGCGATAAAATGCTAAGTCTGTAATACACCAATAATGGCGTATACGTGATCTATTTCATCTCATAGAGATTTGATGGATATAACACTCGAGATATAGCGCGGTGGATATATAAAGAAGCGTAAGCTAGACACGAATAATTGCGGCGTGGTGCATCGCGGTAGAGCGTATTGCAGCGTATTGCAGCGCGATACAAGCGTTCGCGCAGTTACGGTAATAACGCGGTAGAAACGCGGGCGGATGTCGAGTTAAACGCCAGGTAACCAATATCAGGTATAAGGAGTAGCGTTCAATACTCTCGCTCGACATTTCTAGCCATGGATACGTAGTTATCAGCAGTTATCTACACCTTATCAACGGTTGATTGAAAACCCGTAGACGATTCCGTCTACCACCACGACACACCCCCCCCCCACCAGGTGACTCTCCCCGAACGATGATTTATTACCGAGGACTGATCTGATATGTATATCATCGAGGAAATTCAATGCGACTACCATCACTATGATTTTGATAGATTGATACGTACCCCACCCCGTCCATGAACCATACTATGAGAATATACGCGAGATAACGACGCTAAAATGGCTGGTGAATATTATTGATCAATAAACGTGTAATTAATTAATAATTGGGAGAGTTATAGTGAACATTCTGGTGGAGCTATTTACTAAATCACCATTTGAATTTCTCATTCAATCGAAGATGTGCTGGCACTAACTAACGAATTAACATAATAAAATAATAATCATGGTAATCCATTGGTTTTGGAGGTGCCCTAATACCTAGTATGTCTCTAAAGCACCTATATACATTTCGTGTGATAACCAATTATATTGCACAACACAATAGAATGTACATATAGCTTAAATCATAGCCTAACACAACCGTTTAAAATAAAATGTAATGGAATTCTATTTTATTTCTAGTGCCCTTCCAACACATGGCAATTAAATACAGGGAATACAGATACTGTATACTGTATTACTGTAAATACATAATTGTATAAATTATTATGAACCTGCAGTAACATCCCTGTACATATGATTCATATTCAGAAAGACCCTGGGTTGATCCAGGTACACGCCCCTGGGGGGGTCAGGGATCCCTTGAACTATGGGTAACACCTAAAGTAAAAAGTGTATTTAATAAACGTGCAGCATTTTCAGTTTGTGCAGACCTCATTAAATCATCAACCGCAACAACTTTTCAGCAAGGAAATAATGTCAGGAAAGACTCATTTCGCTATATTTCCTACATAATTATTTATTCAGCACTTTGTCAATTCTCAAAATTAAAGTATTTGATATTCTTGAATATATCGGAAAATAGATTCAGCACTGTACAGTTGTTTTTTTTGTCACTGTTGACACCGTCAGTAGTTCTCTACCGCATGCCATATTTATCTTAAGGTAATAACGTATTGATAAAAGTCAGTTACTAAATCCCAGTTTAATACTTTGGACAATATCATTGTTGAATATAACAGATATACCTTAATCGTGTATAGGCTTGTCGTTTTATAATGTAAATACCGAATGTTGACATATTCAGGAATGTCGAGTATTCTCGGGCGACTATTTGGTTCAGTAATAATATTTAGTGATAGATCAGAAGGCATACGTTGTCGTTTTAAACTATTATAGATAAACTTAAGGGCTGACATTCATCCGCACAATACGTATTGAGGAGGTGTATCTGATATAGTGCAGGAGCCTACTTGGTTTTGCAGTGGAGTCGGACTTGAAAAAGCACGTTACGTCTATTTCCATTAGGTCTAATAGTATTTACAAAGATTAAAGATTAAACTTCGTGTCAAGCAAGGACTTTTGGGTTTATTATGATACGACTTTAACGTTCATCAAAGTAATTTCTCGACTGTAACGCAAAAGTTAAAATTAGAAAAAATGATTATCGGTTTATTTTGAATATTTACACGTTATAGTAAAACCGTTAGTTTTTTGTTGAGCAGTGTCGAGCGGTGCTTTATGTTGTCATCTTTTGCGACGCCTTTCATTTCTAGCATCAATAACAGTATGGATATTGAGATAATAAATAATATATGTGGCCTACAAATATAGAAATTATACATAATCAAGAATATATGAATACAGTGATATTATGGTAAACTGTGAGATTTTTTTCTAAATTTGCATAAAAGACTACAATCAACTTAATTTTGATGCCCAAATGACAAACAATAAATATCTTGTACTACTTTCTCCAGTCTTATCAATCATTTAATGTTATGTTACACTGAAATGGAAGATCAATAAAAATCATGATGAGAGAATGGGAAAATAATTTTTTAATATTTACTATCAAGAACTGAATAAAAAGGCATTTCTTTTAGTAATAAAAGTAATATGTGGAATTAATTCTTTAATTTGCAAAATTCAATGGTCTTCTGAGGTAATCTAAATGAAACTGGGTGGGTGCATCATGGATCACGGGAACGGAAACACTGTCAAGGTCGAGTGTGAGAAGATGCAGATTTTCAGTTCTAGCCTGTATACAGTACCACCGTATCTCATCAGCTCCCAGTATAGTATATAATCATGATCTCTTATAGAATCATTAGTGTGTGGACACATGGGTAGGTTATCTGTAGGGATTCGGAAGTGGTAACCTGAAAGGCAAAGTGTGCCTGCCCTCTATGTGGCTGTCTGCTTGTATGCGGGAGCGGTAACGGGGTGAACAACCATCGACTGTCCACCCAGACTTTTTACTTTTCACCACTATAATAAATGAGGCCGATCATTGTAAACTGACAGGTTATACAGATGCTGTAATCTCACTTTGTTAAAGGGCCAAGTATGACCAACAAAATCATCATCGTGGTAATGAGCCTATCGCTAACTACATACAATGGCGAAGATGGGCGGGGGGGGGGGGGGGG
>WURV02166589.1:3520-14865 GCA_011762755.2 Epimenia babai
AGCATGCGCAGTAGATCTGACCTATATTGAACACCGCCGAAGATGACTCCGCCACATATTGTTAACCTCGCTATTGCTTACAGTGCTGGGACCTCCATTCTAGACAGACCGTGTGCGATTGGCTCACAGCTTTTTTCATGGCCGCCTTTAAAATATTATTCTGCCACCTACAAAAATAACGTTGTCCCGTTAACGGTGTAGAGTGCTTGGACCACGTTTTAGCGTCGCGTTGTCGTCGCGTTGTCGTCGCGTTGTCGTCGCGTTGTCGTCGCGTTGTCGTCGCGTTGTCGTCGCGTTGTCGTCGCGTTCACGATGTGACGTGCTTCAGTCCTTAATCGTCCGTTACCCATGCGTTATAATACTATAACGCGATTGCTTAGTTACACTTGAACGTTGTAATTAAGCCTACAGTTACTAATTTTTGCTCGTAGATAGCGTTGCAAGTTTCACTTTTATACTCGTCATTCGCTCTTGTCACGTGCAGTGCGGTTTGAACTTATGCGGTTTTTGGGTGCTTTCCCTTGTCTATCGTGACGAAAATGCAGTCCACGGCGTATTTTGCTCTCTAGTGATGCAGTGAAGATATGAAAAAGCTAATATATGAATTTATAATTGTTCGTAAAGCTACCGATGCCCATAACGAAATAAAAATATGCTGCATAAAAATCCTGTCTACTTTAGGGGGCATAACTCCGTGTACGTTTCAGCCGTGAGTGCTCAATGAGTTGACATGATCATCTCCCTTTTCCTCTCGAATGTGCGCGGTATCATTATTTTCCACACCTAAAACATAATCACTGATCTATCAAAGAAAACATGCTCTTACACATTTCAACGACATTGATCATGGAAAAAAGTCCACATAAAGGTTCACAACAAAGATGTGAATAAGGTAAGAAAGTCGGTATCCCGGCAGCGACCAGCTTCGTTCTTGGTGAGAAACTACACTACACTCACTACACTAATCTACACTCACTACACTACACTCACTACACTACACTACACTCACTACACTCACTACACTACACTACACTCACTACACTACATTACACCCACTACACTACACTCACTACACTATAGCAGTCGTGAATGAAGGCTGACTGCCCCCATGAAACATAAAAGACCTCTGTAAATCCGTAAATATGGAACCTAGTTAGTTGCACAATTGGTTGAAAATAAATAAACAATCTCTGAATATAAGTAAAACAATTATATTATACTTGAAACCAAGGCGATACCAAAAGAACCCAACTCAAGTACCCATCAACGACACCGAAATAGTACAAATAAATAAAACAACATTTTAGACTTAACGATATACACAAAAAAAACTTGGTCAGAACACACGACACATATCAAAGTAGAATAGACAAAAATACATCGATCATATACAAATAGTCCCTAGCACATATTGCTAGCGACTTCGCCTGCATATGATTTCCTTTTTTTTCGATATATGTTCTACTTTCCACTGTGTCATTCAACATTGTTATCCATTTCATGCTCACTGTAAATGTACATAGTTGTATCTAAAATTGATCTCTATTACCTGTATATTGTTAGATGTTGATTTTATATAGTTTAAGTAATTACATTATAGTCTTAGACCATAAGGCTATTGTTTTATGTAAAGTGTCTTTGACAGCTCTGCTAATAAGTACACTTTAAACAAATAAATTTCATTTCAAAATTAGGAGCATTCTTATTTAGTATAACGTACCCTCGACTGCTACTAGTACTTCCTTATTCAAATTAGTGTAGTGAAATATAAGAAAAATCTGCCTTACGGGACTAAATAAAATTCCGAAAAAACAAAAGCCAGCAATTCGTATATCTGAAATGTGACACGACGTACCCGTCTGTCCCCTTATTCACGAACATCAAACTATTCAACTAAACATTACTATAAGATTGAAGATTTATTGCTTCGCGTAGCCAAGTATTGCCAACTAGAATACGTGATTATCTTGATGTCAAAAATTTAATGATTAGACAAAGAATACTTTCACTATTGCCGCATTATTCTATAATTCTAGGATCATATTTCATTAATTTAGTAGGAACAAAAATATGGAATTACCTGGACGATACATCTACATCACTGAAATCACTACAATCCTTCAAAAAGCAGCGATTAAATTCCTTCAATTTGCCCACGTCTAACCGAGTGTATTTTTCATATACACCACGGACATATTCAGCACTGTTATTAGGCATATGTGGATTAATATTTCCCTGGTTAATATCAATGTTTATATTATATTAATATTGCTGGTGTTAGTAAACACGGCATAATCTGTCAATACCGCGAGCGAGTAAATATATAAATTTTCGTCTAATGTCGAGCCATCTTGCTGAAAATGAGAACCAAGCTTAACTCGAGGTACGACCGGAAGCTGTCTTGATAGTCGTTGACTGAAAGAACAATTTGTAACAGCATCGTGTCCATATTATGGGTCTCGGAAGCTTTTCCATGGAACTTGTGGTGTTCCCTCCCGCGTGGCTCTGTTTCGGATGCCTTATGGACGATCTCTCCCTCTCTCCCCCTCCCTCTACAATGTACACTGATCAATCTGTACACGTGTAAAGGGAAATGTACACTGATCAATCTGTACACGTGTAAAGCGACATGTACACTGATCAATCTGTACACGTGTAAAGCGACATGTACACTGATCAATCTGTACACGTGTAAAGGGAAATGTACACTGATCAATCTGTACACGTGGAAAGCGACATGTACACTGATCAATCTGTACACGTGGAAAGCGACATGTGCACTGATCAATCTGTACACGTGTAAAGCGACATGTACACTGATCAGTCTGTACACGTGTAAAGCGACATGTACACTAATCAATCTGTATACGTGTAAAGCGACATGTACACTCATCAATCTGTACACGTGTAAAGCGACATGTACACTAATCAATCTGTACGCGTAGAAAGCGACATGTACACTGATCAATCTGTACACGTGTAAAGCGACATGTACACTCATCAATCTGTACACGTGTAAAGCGACATGTACACTAATCAATCTGTACACAAAGTTTGTACGCTAGTAACCACTCGAATCTTGTGTTGAATTTGCATGATCAAGCGGCCTGTCCATCTTATGTTTCCCTCAGTATTGTTCATTAAGTTCATGCTATAATTAAAAAAAAGATTATTATCCGGCCACACGCTGTTAAATGAATGTTAGATTTCTAACGTAAAAATGCTCGTGCACAAAGAATACTCGCGCGCATCATCACGTGACACGAAAAACGGATACCCGGGGATTATTTAAGGTCGTTCTGAAGAGACATTGATTACGTTATTGAATGCACGGAGAAACACGAATCTGCCCCCGCTGAGAAGTCATCCGAACAATGAACAACTGGTAAGCTCGCTTCTGTACCTAATAACAGTCGTAATTATCGCAGCCTTGGGTGATTTCCGTTCGATGGATCAGTATAGTCGATCATTACATTCATTAGTCTTGAATAATATTTCTCCTCCCTGTATTTCGAAAACGAAGATCCACGGAATTTACGTTATGTCGCGCAGTTTTACACTTATGTTATCAGCATACGTTTTATAAGATTTACTTGGATTCTTCGACATAAAATAGTGGTAAATTTCGTCTTTTGAACTCAATGGACTTTCAGGCGATGTGTTACACTACACAAATATACATTTATAAAAATAAACGATTGATTATTTGAAAATTATGCGGAAGAGAAACGTCGTGTGAATAGACATTCGTGATTTTAAAGCCAAGTTTGGATTGTATGCCCGATATCGACGCAGTTAAACCGACATGGAGACGGTTGTAAAGGCGGTTGTGGTGAACGCGGTCGTTCTGACCCTTACCTCATCGGTCAGCGCTGCAGGGCTGCAGAACTGGACGCTTGGCGTTATGGTACCTCTATCCGGTCCATGGTACATCGGGCGCGAATCGAAGATAGCGGTGCGTCTTGCTGTGGACAGCGTGAATAATGACTCGTTTTTCGCGTCTATAAGACGAGCTGGGTACACGCTTCGAGCGGTGATGGTTGACACAGAGTGCGACGTCATTGCCGGTGTATATAAAATGATGGAGATGTGGTCGAGCAACAGAATCCACGCCTTCATAGGTGAGTCGACGATTCGAGAGCATCGAAATACGATTATCAGGTCTAAAACTTTCTTCGAAACTTGATATACACGTATATTGCACCAAGACATTTTTATTTAAATAAGTCAAAAGGCAAGGTTTTAGTGCTACTTTGTTGATGATAGTGAATGTCAGTCACACTCACAATATGGCCTTCTTACACCCTCAAGATACATTACAATAACCCATTTCACATACCATATTTCTCAATATTCGTGTTCAAAAATCTTCCTCGCTTTCTGTTGTGGAAGGCGCCTGAAAAAGATCCTCGGTTTGTACGAATATATATTCACAACTTCGCGCACGAAAGGCCGCGCTTTTTATGACAGCAACACACTAGCGCCCACGGCCCAACGAGAATGTTGTCGGCAAATTTGCTTTTTACGAATGACGCGTAGTTCAACAATTTCTCAGACACTGTCATCAGTTAAACTTCGAACTGTCGTTGATTGCGCTTCGGCCATATTGTTTTTACTTGATGCGTTTAACCATCCTCTCCTGGACAAAATGTAGTTAGAAAAACTGCTACTTGAACTGAAATATAAAATGTAGATTATTTTATTCGGTACCTAGTGTCTATATAATACATACAAATACACCATTAACACCATTAACAATATTATTAGGGATTAAATATTAAAATGATTTAATAAACAGGCATACCTCAACGATAGTAAATTATTGATTTGCGCCAAGATTAAAAATTGGCATTTACTTTTCGCTCGGGGTTTGATCTTGTTATTTTCTGTACTTGGGCAAAGTTAGGCATTTCTTCGAATGTTATTGTTGTATATTAATGTTTTTTTTTAACAATAGCCTAATTCAAACTGGAATTCCATTTAGTTTAGGACTAAAACATGTATGTGACGATATGTTATGTTGAACGTTTTATTTATTGCTCAAGACTATCACATTTGTAGCGATATAAACGCAGCGAGATAGGTTCGACAGACACCCATCGCTGCTGGCAACCAGGCTATTGATGTCTGTGATAAAATATATAATGACAATAATTACAACGCAATTTTGAATAATTAATACAAATTTTAGCTCGTTCGCTTTTTGAAAAAGCCCGCAAGGTCTTTTACACGCATCACGGTCCGCGGTGTGGCTGATAGGAGTCCAGTTGAATCTCTCGCCTGTTCCGTTTGTAAGGGGAACGCAATGAACTTTTAACCACCACACATAATCGTTCGGTTTATGCGTACATAATGATTATTGCATCGTGCATTATTGAACACTCTTAATGGATGTGACAGCAGATGTCCATTGATATCGCTGAGTGGACATAGATTAATATCGGGAGTCGATCGCTGTTCGTCGGTGCATCTCTATGTCCATGCAAGCGACATCAAGAAGCTTCATGATGTGTTGGTGTCTTGAATTGTCGGCTTAATGCATATCGTTTTGTGCAATGGTGGGTTGGTGTAAAATTTATTCAAATGTTAGCGAATTAGTACGTTGTGTAATGGTGTGTCGGTATATCGGTGTGTTGTGGTGTCGGCGTGTAATGGTATGTTGGTGTAATGGTGTGTTGGTGTAATGGTGTGTTGTGTAATGGTGTGTTGGTACATCGGTGTGTTGTGGTGTCGGAGTGTAATGGTGTGTCGGTGTAATGGTGTGTCGGTGTCATGGTGTGTTGGTGTAATGGTGTGTTGATGTGATGGTGTGTTGGTGTGATGGTGTGTTGGTGTAATGGTTTGTTGGTATATCGGTGTATTGGTATGATGGTATGTTGGTGTAATGGTTTGTTGGTGTATCGGTGTGTTGGTGTAATGGTGTGTCGGTGTCATGGGGTGTTGGTGTAATGGTGTGTTGGTATATCGGTGTGTTGTGGTGTCGGCGTGTAATGGTGTGTTGGTGTAATGGTGTGTTGGTGTAATGGTGTGTTGGTGTAATGGTGTGTTGGTGTAATGGTGTGTTGGTGTAATGGTGCGTTGGTGTAATGGTGTGTTGGTGTGATGGTATGTTGGTTTAATGGTGTGTTGGTGTAATGGAGTGTTGGTGTAATGGTATGTTGGTGTAATGGTATGTTGGTGTAATGGTATGTTGGTGTAATGGTGTGTTGGTGTAATGGTGTGTTAGTGTAATGGTGTGTTTTTGTAATAGTGTGTTGTATATTGGTGTGTTGTGGTGTCGGCGTGTAATGGTATGTTGTGTAATGGTATCTTGATGTAATAGTGTGTTGGTGTATTGATATCTTGGTTTATCGGCGTGTAGCTGTAATGTGTTAGCCACTCATGGCCCTTTATGATGTTAGCCTCGTGGTGGACACGACCAACGGATAAGCCTCAGTTAAAAGGGATGGAGCAAATACCCTAGGGAAAAACCCACCGAATTTAGGCAGACAGTTGATTTTCGTCCATTCACGCCATTGGTTTGAGACAACCCACGAGCTAGCATCTAAAATCCAGCCACGTCGGATGCAAGAAGCCCTCACACAACCACGCTGAAAGGGCTACTTCCATGAATGAACAGGCTTTAAGGTCCTTTTAGCCCACAAAATCCTCAGGTGGTATACTGGCTGGAGCGCAAATCGAACCATGTTTTCTGGATTTAAGTCACCCGCTCTGACCCCTACGCTAACTGCCCGGCTTGGCAGTATAAACGAAAAAATGTTTTGCCCAATACATTCAATCTATTCGAGTTCGACTTTGAACTGTATTCCTTGTACTCCTTGCATTTCTATTTAGTCATAGTAACCATAAATTTGTGGCGTGTCTTTGATTGCCATGTATTGGGAGGGCACTAGAAATCAAATAGAATTCCATTCCATTTCATTTAACGGTTGTGTTAGGCTATGATTTAACTTATATGTATATTTTACATATAATTATGCAATATAATTAGTTATCACACAAAATGTATATAGGCGCTTTAGAGACATACTAGTTATTAGGGCGCTCCCAAAACAAATGGATTATTACTATTATGTATTATTATTCTCTTCAGACTGGAAATCCTTATACAATCGCGGTATTTTTAGTTATGTTGTTATGCCACACACTGCATGGGTGTATTTCTGCGGTGGTCAGACCATGTATTGGTGTGTTGCAGTAATAGTTTTTCTTTGTGTAATTCAGAGAGATATACGTATGATTTTCTTGTCCTTAAATAAAGTTGATTTTCGGATACGCATATTTGAAAAAAATAAATAGATAAAAATCAAATGTACTTAAGAATAAAAAAGGTAAATATTTTATGCAGGCCCGGCCTGTGATGAGCTCTGTTCCGTTACCGGAAGACTGGCAGCAAAATGGCGCACGCCTATGGTCACTTATGGCTGTATAGGAAACGAGTTGTCTAACAAAACGCTCTATCCAACGTTGGTGCGCACCAGCGGGAAGATAGCTCAACTCGTCGCTGTCCTCGCGAAACTGGTTGATCACTTTGGCTGGGAACGTCTCGCTTTGGTGTTCGGCTGGGAGTTCGTGTGGCAAGACGTTTTGAATCATATCGAGGTGCGGTCATATATATGTTAAAAAATATTAAAAGCTTTCTTATACATGTGACTACAATGTCTTCTTCGTGACTATATCTCTGTCCACAAAATTATTGGCGGGTGTGGACCATGTACACATTGCTTATGATGAAACAGAAACCGAAATCTGTTCTTATATTATTGATTGACTAAGATATTACCTGATTGTCATCAAAATGTTTAGTCAAAAGCTCGTTATTAAAAGTAAGTCTATAAACATTGACAGCGACATACACAGCAAAAATTCACGAGGCCCGAATGGGCGGTCTGGTGCTCTACCGAGTTCCAAGAGGAGAGTTTCTTTGTCTTTTGAAATTTAGCACTTTTGAGAATAAACCGAGAAAAATTATATGTAAAAAAAACATATGCTACCCAGTTAAAATCATAAAGTCAACTCTTGTCTTGTCTTAGCACCTCGTTACATGTTCACGGGTAACAACGGATATCAACAGCGGCCTATTCGAATCAAACGTTGTATATACCGAAAAGTCTTCTCGTTCCCAGACGCTTTCCATTCGCTTTTTTCCAGAGATTTGTTATCTGTATTGTTATCTGTATTCCACAATGTCGCCGTTGTGGCTGACGATCTGGTTGTTGGCTATACGCTGGTTTTGGCACTTGATTTTTTTCTACGAACGCGCGTTTTCTCGTTTCTTGACATTTACCTTTCGACAATATTCTCATGCCAGGAAACCCTCGGACCAAAGCACACTCTCTACACGATGTATACCTCTACAATACGCAGCGATAAGACGTCTGCCGACATATTAACGGTCAAGGACAAATGCCGAGGTCGTCAAACTATAGCGTGATTACAAAACCAATTCAAAGTTTTATGTGACTAACCCTTAAACAAATTACCGTACAATTATTGCATGTTAACAATACAATGCCACGTAACTTAGTTCGATTAAAATTTAAGTAAAATTAGTACAGAGCGAGTGCTCGAGATGTTACCTGCCGTTTTTCCATTATTATTTCTGTTAACATTATTGACAAAAGCATTCTTTCATATAATTTGAGAAAGTTTTCTGGAACTTGCAATATCTCCCGCGGCAGTGTTTGTGATTTTCGCCTACTCTCACGACGTGCGAAAATTTCTGATGCTGGCGACCAAACACGGTATTATAGCCGAAGGGTTCGTCTACATCTCCGTGCTTGCGGACGTAACCGACCTCGTAGACGCTGGTGATGCGCAAAGCCACGACTTGAAGCGAGCTATAGAAGGTTCTAGTAATAACTAAATCGATAAATGTTTCGTGTACAGCTAATACAAATTGTATATCTTAAGAATACCGTCGAACTCACTTCCAAATGCACGATCGAAGGCACTACTTCGTATCTCCGATACGTTCGTTAGTTTGTGTGCATTTTCGCAATTAAAGACCTTGGCAACACATTACATTTAAATAAGATATATTTTATTTTTGTAAGAATAAATAATCATATCAAAGTGTGGATTTCTATTATCTTTGCCGCGTTATAGATGTAAGTATACATATGTACAAAATGCCATGTATTAAAATCTGATTCGAAGGCATAAAACTGTTATTTTCTGGTGATTTGTTGTTTGTGTAAATAATTGAAACTAATATAAAAATATAATCAACATGTCGTAGTAATAACAAAGCGAGGTCGATACAATACCACGACGTTTGTCGTTACTTAATGACAATGATTTTTGTATATACGAAATTCTTCTTGATTTCCTACCGAGGAATGTTGACAATCGACATTGTGAGCTCGGGACGAGGATTGTCGGATCGTCAACTTCCGACTTGGGTCGACACCCGCATCAGAGAAGATGCACATGTAAGCGAAGCGTTAGTGCGTGTGTTTCCATAGTTTCCATAGATAGAGTCTCTGTATTGAGTGTCTCTTGTGTATCTCTGATTATCTTTGAAAGCCTGTCTCGGTAGATGTGGCTTCGTTTCTGCGTCTTTCAGACATATCTCCAAAGGCGTGTCTCTGTAACCCTGTCCCACATCACAATGTTCAGTACACACACTGTCTTGTTTATTCTTAACAGCGATAGAACCTGTCATCGTCGCGTGTCCCACACATCACTATATAATAATATACTGCTCAAAATTTTCATGGGATCACCCATATATATATATATATATATATAGACACTAGACAACGATAACTTTTGTGATTGGCCTGTAACTACAGACATACAAATCTTTCTCGATATTCCTACAAGGAAATCTTGCTCATTTTCCCTGATAAAAGGTGCGATGAAAAATCTTCGTATGTGTGGATTCGAACTCGCGACCTCTCGCCTGCAATCCCGAGCTTCGACTACTTGGCACATATGCATATTTAAACATTGGCAAATATGTCTAATTCTTAATTTCCGAGGACGAAAAAGTGTCATATGTGGAAATTCCCGCGAAAATAACCAACCGCAATATTTAAAATGAACACATTAATTCGTATATCGTTAAGATTACATACTACCATCCAGCAATTTGCGAAGGCGTACGACGCTGTAATGGCGTACGCTAATGCCCTGAAGAAAACCGTCGAAAATAGCGAAGACCCAAAAGGGATCGGGGAAACACTAGAGCGTCTCTATCCCTCGACATTCCTAGGTTCGCTAGCAGACGTACTCATGATATATTATGTGAATTTTATTTGATCTAAGTGTACATATTAGCCAATCCGTCAAACACATTTACTTGATAATTTGGCTATTATTTATCTACTTATAGGTACTCCTGTATCATTTATGTTATAATGTTCCACTGGATATCCAAACGTCACCTTAATCGTAGTTTTGCCTCACAACATTAGAGAGCTAGAAAAGAGTACGTCTTGGATTTTATAGTTTGAAGACTCGGTGATATCGGAAAGGAATCAAACAATTTTAAGGATGCTTTTGTATTTTTAAGGGCAAGGTAAGAATAAATGTTCGGCTAAAAGACGCTAATCACGACCAATTCAGACAGGAGAAAAATCGATGACCTAGTTTGAAATATAACGAAATTTACAAAAACAACGTCATTTTAAATGATTCATAATAGCTAGAGATCAACATCGAGACCTTGCAGTTATTCCCTTATATAACGACTTTGTTAAACAAAATGTTAAGTATTCAGTTATTTCCCGCTCTGTATTTCGCGTTGCTTACCACAAAACCGCGCCACGTGACAGGATGGGGAGGGCCGGTTCAACTAAACGCCGAAGGTGACCGGGTGGTTAATTACGTAGTTCGTAATGTTCAGGATCAAAAAGCAGTTACCGTCGCCGTCTACAGTACGATGTAAGTAGTTTTAATGGAAAGGTATAGTGTTGTAGGCATCGATTGCCTTATATGTGGTACATCAGTTTAGTTCAGAAATATGCTGATTATCAAGGTAATCATTATGTAGACCACCATTTCAGGTCATTTATAATCTTACCCTGAGTGGTTAAATAAACACGACAATAGGGATGAGCTCCCGTTTTAAAGGGTGGGACAAACCTCCGTAGTGAAAAACCCGCCAGATCCGTGTAGACAGATGACCTTGGCCCATTCAGGCACCTATTCCAGTCGCCCAGATACATACTACATGTGTCGCGCCCTCTGCTAAGTTTTTTTTTGTATTGATATTGCCATTTAAAATAGAAGTAGGCTTCATAGAGACTAACCAAAGAGTATCAGACAGAAAGCCAAGTGCGACCGAAGAAGCCCTCACAGAACCACATTGTTAGGGCTACTTAGACCCAAAGACAGGT
>WURV02166600.1:0-14863 GCA_011762755.2 Epimenia babai
CCTCCCACCCCCCCTTTGCTACGCCACTGACTACGTGTAATGGTTGGTTAAATCTTTGATGCCATTTATCTGTGACACTATAGAAACAAGGATGCCACAACATAAATGCAATAGTTCTATAAAAAAGTTGGGATTGAAAATGGGGAAAAGTGAGCTCTTCGTGTTACTCTATAATATTTTAGGCCTATTTATAAAATGTATTTAACTAAAATTTCTCACTGGTTATTTAAAAGGTTCCCACCTTTGTCCATGGTCTTGGGTTTCTATGTGCGAATCTTAATTTCAACCAGTATATATAGATATCTTGGTTTTTTTTACATCACTTTTAAGGATACGTTTAATACAAAGAGTCGACGTATTACCTTCACTTTTTGTATTAAACGATATGGCTAACATGGCAACCCACGTCTCTTTGAAGGATACATTTGTAATATAATGCCAAAGTTTGTTTTAATGGGATGTAGAAATGAAATAAAATGTAATTTTTTTAGGTGTGGTCATCATCAAGTTTTTTGAGATCAATAATCTTTAAACGTAAATAAATTAAAATTATTTTTTACGAGCAATAGTACGATTATTGGCACATAAAAATAAAAATTGCCACATGCCGTGGTACATAAAATGCAAAACCCATCATGAAAACTGTAGCAATCGATCTGTTATCATTTTTACTATAGTTGAAGATAAGCCTGATGATTCTGTGGCGTGTATCTTTTAAACAACTAACCTGTAAAATTAGTTTAAATGCAACTCTTCGATCCAGTGACTATATTCACTTTTATGCTAAATGTAATATCTTGGTCATTTAAGTCAAAGTAGGTCATCCTCAACCAAGATAATGACCTTTCAGTAAAACATACCCGCTTCAAACGTTGTCACATATTAGTAATTATATCCTCTCAATTTTTTTATTAGTTGTTAACGATATGAAATAAGCAAGATTTTTGTGCTTGAATATCGAGAAAGATTCGCCGTGAGATGGTATATTAAAAGAATATATTAGGGTGGTAACAGGGCAATGTTGTACGTGCGGCTGACATTTAATTAAAAAGTAGCACCAAAACCTCGCCTCTCCCCATTTTTTGTTGCTAACTAATATAACTTCAAAAATTTTCATTTTTATGATATATGTGTAGTCAAACAAGTCTTGTCTGTACCTATAGTAACTATTTGCAGTAGAGTTGCATCTGGGTATTTGTTTCACCATAACGTTAATGAGGGTAGCCAATGAGGTCCTTTTTGAGCAGGTAGAGAGAAATGCACAGAAAATAAACTTATACCTCTGATAGGGCCTGTATCTACACGTATGGAAACCTATACCTTTATACTAGAGGTATAGGTTTTTTCTATGCATTTCTATCCAGCTACAGTTTTACTAACCACTGCGGCTATATAGGGACCATGGCAGGTGTATCAGTTTTATTGAACGAACGCTACCCATTGCGAGTCTATTAATTGCTAATGTTTTCACGTTGACGTGCTTGTTTCGATCGTCTGTCTACGAAACAGCTGTGCCTTAAAGCAATTTATTCAATTTACCCTAGGCCATATCAACACTGTTCAGTCAATAAACCACAATGTATGCGTGACATTATGCATAAGTTCTCCCCATTCATGTACTTATTGTGTGGCCTACATTAGCCATAGTTCTGTCTCCATGCATGGACCATGTCTTATCTAACCTGTTGAGATTGTGATAATAATTATTATCATTTGAATTATTCTGGTGAGTCAAACATTTTGCCAATAAAAAATTTCACTTTCGTAAAACGTTCTCGGGTGAATAAAGGAGCGATATTATCGCTGGCCTTTCAATTATGATGGCTATTTCTTAATACACAGGCATTCGCATATGAGTATTTCTTCATCAGGTGAATGAGTGAGAAAATTTTAGGCATACATTTATATATTGCACAAGTACAAGTGGGTTTAATCGCACTCATAAAATCTGGAGATGAACAATAAATATGCTATTATTCGATATATTATCATGGTACAGGAGAACCAGTTAGTCAGATGGTAGGAGCAGTGGTCTCGTGATTGAAAGGTCGCGGGTTCGAAACTGTCCACTAGTCGACTTTTCTGCGATGACACTCAGCAAGTCATTTTTCCCCGATTGTTAACCCGTCTCCTAACCGGGTAGATGCTTGGTATCATGTTTGACGGGGTGGTATGCGAGTTTCAAAAGTATTGTATATGCGCTGAATATAGCTGCCATAAAACTTTTACTGTTAACTGCATCTGAGAACCTTTTTTGGCTGATCCTCGTGGTCGATAAATGCTGTACCTCACCTTTTTACCTTTTAAATCCACATAATGCATAGCTAAAACTCTGTAATACATAACTATGACGTCATAATGTATAACTGGGACCTCATGAATAATGCATGACTCGCAATAAATAAAATATCATTGCGCGATAGATAATATCAAGCATCAACCCATTTTTGGTGGAGCAGATACTATAGTTGAGCGGTAAGAGGAATAAGGTCATAGCAAACAGATCATGGGTCTGAAACTGCCTGATAGACACTTTTACATGATGAACTGATGATTCTCAGCAATTATCATTTATCCACGGTAGATGGAGTCGACGCATCTCTACTCGTGGGTAGGCGCTTCATACCATTCTCCCGGGGGTGGGGGATGGGATATGCGAGTGTCGAAGGTAGCGTATTTGCGCTGAATAGCTGCCACAAACATTCTTTTTAACAGCATCTGAGAGTTGTGTGTATAAATGTTATATCCTACTTTTAACATTTCCTCCATCAGTTCAATGCAGTCCCGTTCGTGTTTAGAAATGTCTTCACAGCTTGAACTGATGATTAAACAATTATCAAGGAAGATCAGTAACTGTCAGTCTAGATCTTTCAGCTACTGGTACAAAGAGCTCGAGGTTTTTTGTTCAAGTTATTTCGTTGGAACATTAGTCACCCTGAGCTACTCCTAATGGGGCATTATGTGACGGATGCCCTAACTGAGTGTTAACTCTGTGTAACCACATTGTGTTTTTCTTGTCCTTCCACTTTGGATGCCGTTCTCAATTCACAATTTACAATTTCAAATCTTTACGCAAGTATATATATCTTATATTTTTTATGTTAACTAAATTTTTTATCCCATTTTATTTGATATTTTGTATTATTATTTTTTTGGCTATTTTATTATAATCGTTGTATTTTATGTAATTTTAATTTTTAGCATTATATTTTTTATATGCTTTAATAAATCGGTTAAGATAAAAACGAAAATATAGAACAAATATAGATTTTTATAACTACCATGTCAATGTTAACTCGTATCTCATAATTGTCTGTATAGTTAAAAAAATATTCGCATTCAACATTATATGTGAAATTAAATTTGTGTCACTATTAAATTACTTGTACATTTAAAAAAAGCATGAAGCAAATGACTTAATGGTTCGAACATGGCTTGCCTATGAGGTAAAAAGGTAGAATAGAGTAAAATACAGATCGCTAGAATCAGCCAGTATAGGCTATAAAATGCGGCTCACAATAAATGTATAAATAAATATAAAAAAAAAATTATTAGGGAAGCAATTAGTCAAGTGATAAGGGCATTGGACTTGTAACCGAAAAGTCATGGGCTTGCCTCTGCCCACTGGTCAACTTTTCTGCAATGATCCTCAGCAAGTCATTTATCCCTGATTACTGGACTCAACCTGTTTCTAAATAGCCTTGTATCTGATATCGTCTTTGAATGATGATAGTCGAGTGTCGAGGGTATTGTATATGCGCTGTATTGCTTCCATAAACATCCTCTGTTAACCGATTACTGGACTCAACCTGTTTCTAAATAGGCTTGCATCGGATATCGTCTTTGAAGCATGATATGCGAATGTTGAAGGTATTGTATATGTGCTGAATTGCTTCCATGAACATTGTTTGTCAACCGCATCTGAGAGCCTCTATTGGTTCTATAAATCTACAGTCTATAAATATTCTACTTAACCTTCAAATGTTTATCGCAGCTCAGATACAATAACTGCACATCACCTGTGACTGATGATCAACCATCTTTTTTAGACATGGGTCTTTCTTAGCCATCGAGGATCCATATTTTCTGAGCATCATCGCAGAAAAGTCAAGCGTGAGGCGGCCATAAGCCTAGTGCTATTACCATATTATTCCCCCTGGGTATCGCGTACGGTTATGTAACCTAATTGTTTTTCTGATGATGATAACAATGAGGATGATTGCACTGTCACTGCCTTACATCTCCATTGTTTCATCATGTCACTCTATGTTATTATTATATGTCGTATACTTAGAATGTGTGACACATGTAGAGAGAAAGTAGCATCGATATGCCGCACTTTAAAGCTACGCACGCAGCTTGCCAAATGACGGTTTATAATAATTTACTGGAGAAGGCAGATGTATAACAAGCGCCAGCAAGCTGCTCACAAATTTACTCGGCAAGTGCATATTGATATGTCATGCACAAGGATACCGCTGAAGAATATAAGTAAGCTGCCAGTGTTAGGAACTAGTAGCGTGAATCGTTTAACACGAAAGTCGACAGTCTCACCAGACTCGCTGCGTAGCCCTACCCCTATTTTCCCGTCGATTTTCCTGTCGTAATAAATCAGGCTAATCATATTCAGTGATGCAATAGCCAGTCTAGACGAGATTTGTAAATGCCCAACAATGGTCTAGACAACGGATACCTTTCGTACATTCATACCGAAGACAAATCATGAGAAATGAGTTTGTAATGTAATACTAAGGATGCCGACGATTTACTTATCCATAAGTTATCCCAACTTTGGCATATACCCATCGTGATTATTTATATTGAATGAGTTGATTTATAGAACGTCAGGCATATTGCGTGCCCAGGCTAATTTGCGGTGGATCCACTAAGAATATGCGTCAGTTAAATTTATTGCATCGTCCTTCTTTGTCGTTTGCATAGCCTTTGCTATCTCGATATATATAATTCGGATTGGAATTATTTCCTTCTGAATCGTGTGTATATCTCCTAACTTGCCATTCAGATGTGATCCTCAGACACAAAAAGACTGTGGAGTTATATTATTCTTCAAAAATAATTACTGGTATATAGTATACGCCAGCAACTCAATTGTTGTGCATTTATACTGGCGTAATACATAAATATTCCAATGAATACCGAGATAAAGTGAAATGAACGATATTATGGTGTATCTAGGTTGTATATAATTTCAACAGTAGTGACAATTACATTTTAATGAAAAAAGGCATTTTTTAGATGAAGGGAAATACAAAGAAAAAAACAACCTTTTGCTTTTGGAGGTAGTGGGTTTGGGTCCCGTCAATGGTGTAGGTTTTTTACTGTGCATTTTTCTCCACTTAGAAGAGCGCAGATGGGGTTCTGGATAGCCCTTGCAGTGTAGTTCTTTTAGGGCTTTTTAACTCTGATGTAGCTGTGCTTCAGATGTTCTGTCGATGGTCTGTATGTCGCTTATCTACCCATTATGTCATCGTTCCACTCTAAATACCCATCGACTCTACTAGTTTCAGAGTGTGCAACATATGTGGCCTCTCTGTAGATGTCTGGAAACAGTGGCATGAATGGAAGAAGGTCAGTGGTCTGCCCAGACTCAGTGGGTATTCCCCACACCCCTTAGTGAGGCTAATCCTTTTGTCGTCTTAACCACATAAATAGGCTAGCATTGTAAAGAGGCATGAATGGCCTACACAATGATTACCTTGGTAATCAGATAATTCCTAACTAACCAACTAAATAGAGGACTACAATGGCTACCCCTATTTACATTCATGGAAAGATGACCTGAGCTTAGTTTGTCCACCCTCTGTCCAAAACTATATAATTACTACTAAAATGTGTAGTCATTTAAACCTTTTACCGAGGTGTTGTAGGGCACAATCCTTCACATTGCTGCCTCACTTCTGACTCATGTTTAACCATTAACACACTGACATTTGTAGATTATATTACTATAGCAATATAATTCTATGACAACAGAGTACTTACTGAGGGTTAATGTCCATAATACATGCTAATACAATATATGCATGTATGGTTATGTAATATGTTAGTTGTAGTAGTTTTCTATGTTAAACATATCGTAGTATCGCCAAAAGCATGAGGCCTGGGGAGTTGTACAACCGGGATGAGGGACTTGGGCAATTGTGACATGTCATGCGGATCAATAGCTGTGTGGTGAGATATGTGTGTAACAATGGACTGGAATTACCCCGCTGTCTGGACCATTATTGATCCTTTACAATCTTAGCTTATGATTCATATGACAAATAGATTAGCATTAAGTATAAGGTTGGGAAAACAACCTTTTCAAAAAAACAACAGAGTTTGGTCAGACACTTGACTTGTCCAATGTCCATTCACGCCACATGTCCCAAATGCCCACAGATAGCCTACATACGTTGCGGACTTAGCTAAACCTGTGCAGGTACATGATTATTTACAGTGTGATTAGAAGTTGGTGAAAAGCTGTCTGCTCTAAGGACTGTCCAGAGGCCACCCGAAACATAGTACCGTTATAAGGAAGTAATTACTGTATCTCCCTAAAAGATTAGTGATACCAGACCATCTCAAGGTTGTCGGTCGATTGTGGACCCAGAGCATCTACCGGTTCTTGGTCTATTGGGAAACCAGACCATCTTGAGGTCGTGGGTAGATTGCAAAACCAGACCTTCTCAAAGTTCTAAGTCGATTGTGAAAGCAGACCATCTCAAGGTTCTTGGTCAATTGGGAAACCAAACCATCTGAAGGTTGTCAGTCGATTGTGAAACCAGACCATCTCCAGGTTCTTGGTCTATTGGGAAAACAGACCATCTTGAGGTCGTGGGTAGATTGCAAAACCAGACCTTCTCAAAGTTCTCAGTCGATTGTGAAACCAGACCATCTCAAGGTTGTTGGTATTGTGATACCAAACCATCTGAAGGTTGTCGGTCGATTGTGAACCCAGACGATCTTGAGGTCGTAGGTAGGTTGCAAAACCAGACCATCTCAAAGTTCTCGATTGTGAAACCAGACCATCTCCATGTTCTTGGTCTATTGGGAAATAATACACCAACGGTGATAAAGGTGGTACCACCATAAAAATTTCACCTTTCCCCTACATACTAGAGAAAAAATTAGTCAAATATCTCAAAAAATAAAAAAGTTATAGCCGATTGATTTTGGGTACATTTTTGTAACTCACCCTGTATTATCTGACATTGCTCTTCATCATTTGTATATTACATCTGTAGTTAATTGTAGATAACTTACGCCTATGAATAGATTAATGATTAAACCCCATCATTATTATTATTAATGATCACATTACGGGCTTAAGCATTTGGAGTTTTTCCTCAGGCGAAGCGTGTTTGACAGCTACGAAAAGGGTGCACTTCAATCAAATAATTTTCATTTCTCTCTATTGAAATAAAACATTGCACCTGAAAAAGCTCTCGTAATGAGTCAGTGAAAAGGTGTTACTGTTGTTTTTTGGTCTTTTTGATATGACTAATACAGCTAACCACACATCCACCTTAGAGTAAAACAGCATTCACCAGTACAGTACTTTATGTAGTGATTTGAATCTCTCCCACATTCTATGCGACAGGTGGATCGTTACCTTTCTATAGGAATTGCAAATATTTCCTGTCCCCATCTCTGATGTAAGCTACCCAAACCTCGGTGCGTGTCATGTAGTCTTTACAGCTGAACTACTCCATTATTGATAATTTTCACCTACAATGGACCGTAGCTTTAATGGGCCCTTTGAGGCCTTTCACCATGCCAGTCCTTTTGTATAGCTTTTCACTATACAAACAAGCCTGATAGCCATCTTGCTGGCTGATGTGCCATTTACAGCCTATTATCATCAAGCAGTCATGCTGAAACCAAGGGCTTTATCAAGTGTTTGTACTTTTAAATCAGAATTGATAACTTAAAGTTATACTAAACAGTAAAAGTTGCTAATCTCTTAAAGCATAACTGCATACGATAGCGTGCTGACCCTTACATCAGTTAATCACTAAAGTTTTTGTTATAGTTACACTTTAATCACAAATTCATTGCAAATATGAGACGTACGAATATTCGGCTTAAGAAATTCAAAGAATAACACTTTAGCTTACTGATTAACCTCTACATTATTCTACACTAAACAGCAAGTAAGGGGTTCGTTCGGTACATTCACAACATACTCGCTATCTAAACTCATCAATAGTAAATGATTGACCTGTCGCTCTTAATTTGAATTCCAGGTAAAATTACGAACATCGGCTCATTCGTACCTGTACAGTATTTATAGTCTTCATCGGTGACTGTGGTATCTCGAATATCTTTTAAGTTTGTAGCGTAAAGTTTATCGCAGAGAAATTCCTTAGAAGTATTTGATTGACCGATCTGTTGTAGAAAACTTTGTCCACAATAATAGGGCGGTGAACAACGTAGGTCAGATCAGTGTTTTAGCATTGCTGTCAGTTTTAAAACATTACAGGACACAGGTGTTATCTTACTTTTCACATTACACGATATTGTTAGCACAGAGACTGACATTGCTATAGTCAACCTAAGCTTTTTCAATGTCCTATATAAAGCATCTTTGCTTACAGCTATTGGATTTTTATCAGGATTTTTGGGAAATATTTCACTGTAGTAATTCATAAATGTTTCAACACTAATTAAAGTAGTTATCCATATTTTACAGATGTCTACTACGCAATTGAAATATTTTACTTGGAGTTGTAACAAAATACTTAATGAATTCCGGGCATTTCTGAGACTAATCGAATACATGGCAATAATAATTCGCAATACTCTAGTAAATATTAGCCGATGCTCGTTTTGCTAATAAACTAATGAAGCATTGGCAATTTACATCTGGCCTAGTTAGTACAAACAGCCTTCGAAGGGGAGGTTTTTAGCCGAGTGGTGGGGCACTGGACTCGTAACTGGAAGGTGGCTGGTTCGAAATTGTCATTGGTTGACTTTATGCGAGTGTTGAAGGTATTGTATACATTGATTTTAAACTGAGGTCTATAAATGTTTTATTTCAGGCTCAGGCAACCAAACCACTAGGTTCATTGGTCAAGTCTTTTATACATACGTACATACATACATACATAACTATATATTTACGTACATACATACCTATATATGTACTTACATACATACCTATACGTACGTACATACATACATAACTATATATTTACGTACATACATACCTATATATGTACTTACATGCATACGTACATACATACCTATACGTACGTACATACATGCATGTAGTTAAAAGGTGACTTTGTTCAATTCAATGACATTAGGATTAACTTGATCTGCCGTTTCCTTATTCGACCTATATTTAGGAGGTGTATTCTTGACTTAACCGGGACAAATGTTGACGAGAGCTTTTATATGTGTGTTACGTATAATCCTTTGGGGGGGGGGCAGGGGATAATCCGTACTGTAAGATTTCGTTAATTCTCCAGTTAGTTGCCATGGATTATATTGCCACATGAATATTTTGCGATATGTAGCTATGTATGTCTCCGTTATTACGTGAATTAAAGACGGCAAGACATTGAATGAAGTCAATTCCCAGTGAGAAGTAATCAGGTTATAAAGTTGGGTTTTGTCCCTTTGCAGTAGTCCTCTGCCCCATATTCTACATTGCAGTAGAACGTTGTATCTCATTAAGTAAAAAAGCAAAAAGTTCATTGCGCCACTTACATAGCTATATAGCGAACTTTCGTGATGCAAATGATTTCCAAATAATAAAAGGATGCATCTTTGTAATTCTGCAAGCGAGTTATTTGTAACTTTTGCCAGCAAGCTCTTTGTAACTTCTACTAGCAGTGATCTCTGTAATTTTAGCCGACGGGCTCTTTGCAAGTTCTTCCGGTGAACTTTTTATAACCTCCGCCAGTGAGCCTTTTGTAATTACTGCCATAGAGCTCTTTATAACCTCAGCCAGTGAGCCTTTTGTAATTACTGCCATAGAGCTCTTTATAACCTCAGCTAGTGAGCCTTTTGTAATTACTGCCAGAGAGCTCTTTATAACCTCCGCCAGTGAGCCTTTTGTAATTACTACCATAGAGCTCTTTATAACATCCGCCAGTGAGTTCTTTGCAAGTTATGCGAGAGAACTTTCCGTAATCACCTCTTTACCCAGACATATTTACACTTGTTGCCACAGGTATATATTTAGCACATTAGTAATGATAACTAGTTAAGTGGATGCGAACAATATGATTTAATTAGTTTGTCCTACATATCCCCCCAGTTTTCTAGGATGCTGACGGTATCATCTACATTGACTTTCTGACCCTCATATAAATTATAAAAATCAACCCATAAAGAAAGTCACAAAAGTAAACGTTCGTAGTTTTTGCATAAAATTTATGGTGTATTAGATGCATGTAGGCTTCATGGGCATTTGTTTCATTTTACCCTGGCCAAATACTCAAAAAGCACTTACGCTCTGATGATACTAATTTGAAATTGTTTACAATGCTCGCAATTTTTCTCCCGTCCTTACTGTCACCGTGGCTGATACGAAACCAGTTCATTGATATATGGCAGTGCAAAACACATGCAATTCCATGTACAAGCAGAGGTACACCTGAAGACGTATACTTGATATACGAAAGCTTGTGTTAATCCTTATATAGTTTGTCAACATCAACAACCTTTGAATTTTCGTATTTACAAGCAGAGGAGTACCTTAAACTGTATGGATGTTGGTATTAGTAACCAGTGATGTGATTGTAGCAACGTTGTCACATGACAGTGTTTTCACAATTCCAAATTAACTTGAATGGCATCTTGAACATGCTGAAATTTGTTAGACAAGCAAAAACAAATGTTTGTTGAACAGAAAAAACACTATGGGCGTTGTCTGGGATTCAAACTCTACTGATTCGCATTCTGACACCTGAGACCCGAAGCTCTTCCTTTTATTGTACGCATTTCGTACTCTATACATGCATATAACAGGTTTAAGGGTATAATCAACTACTTGGAACCAACTTGTCAGCATTTCTGAAGGCCATTTTTCCTCAATGGCTGGAGAAGAGAAAATTAAAAGGAAATTTCATTTCATTTTGTTTGAGCTGTTTGCGAAATTCATAGACAATGTCATTCACCAGTCACAGGCACCACTCCCATATCAAACAACTGTCCTTGACCTTACCTAGGATTCCCATACCACATGATCTTGGCTGGTACTTGCGGTAGTTAAACATTGCATATTTTATGAATTTTCAGCCGAGCGATTCAAACGAATCAAGATCTACTCCCAGAAACGCCGATCGTCAACATTTTCCTCGATGACTTTTGGGGCACACCCCTCAGCGCAACGGCGTCACACAAATCGTACCGGCCGTTATGCGTACTAACGTATCGCCTCAACCACTTCCTGGGTCAGCTACACCCCTTCAGTTACCATCTGTTTAATGTACTTTTCCACGTCCTTACGACTTCACTTTTCGCTTACTACAGCGGGTTAATTTTTAACGAATTTTTACCAACATTGATATCTGGTTTGCTATTCGCGAGCCATCCCATCCACACCGAAGCGGTAGCAGGTATCGTTGGACGCGCGGACGTACTAGCATGTCTTTTCTTTCTGTTGGCGTTGATTTTCTACATGAAATACGTAACAAATCGAGATTCTTTACATGCCGATCGAAGGAGATTCATATATTTTTGCGGCGTCGCCTTATTCACCGCTTCCAGTATGTTATGCAAAGAACACGGAGTTACTGCCCTTGGTGTATGCATGATCTATGATGTCTTCATCATTCATGGAGTTTCCATTACAGGCCTTCATCTCTTATATCAGGTAACTTTTTTATCGTATCTCAACTTACATCTTCAAGTATTGTCAGAAAATGCATTTTTTATTGTGTCTCCACTTCAATTCTTAAGTTTTGTCAGAAAATGTATTCCTTAGGTATTGTCAGAAAATGTATATTTTATTGTGTCTCTACTTAGATTCTTAAGTATTGTCAGAAAATGTATTTTTTATTGTGTCTCCACTTAGATCCTTTAGTATTGTCAGAAAATGTATTTTTTATTGTCTCCACTTAGATCCTTTAGTATTGTCAGAAAATGTAATTTTTATTGTATCTCCACTTAGATCCTTAAGAACTGTCAGAAAATGCATTTTTTTATTGTGTCTCCACTCATATCCTTGGTGGCCCTGTAAGAAAGTATACACATGCGACATGTTCCCTTCAAGAGTAATATAGACAATCCTATTCCCTTTATCGCGCTTAATGAAGCATACTTAATAGATAAAGCTCAAATTAATCTTCAGTAGATAGATGTGAGCTTTTTATATCTTGTATTAAACTTCTGCTGTATTATGTGATGGAGACTGGGGAGGCAGCATAGTTCTTGGGTCATTGAACTTGAATCCAAAAGACCCTGTATTGATTTCAACTCTAGCCAATATTTGTAAAGGCCCAAGTTTGGCCTACACAATAATTGACCTGGTATTAGCCTATTTTTAACTAGGAATTAAGTTCTATATTGGTAATATATGTGGTATTTTTAATAGAACATAATACGTAAATTTATGCACCAAATTGTAATTTCGGATTAGGTTTGATTTTCACAATGTACAACACATTAGCGGTCATAATTTCAGTTAATGATTCTCAGTTTCGGAGTGGAGTAATCTATCTACTGCACCGATAGCTAGAGAATACTAGAGAAAATTCAAAAAAAAGCATCGTGATGATTTTGATGAGTCTGTCACTAGATCTCTGGGTTATGAAGCAGAAAGAGAGGCAGTTAGCGTAGTGGTTAGAGCGTTTGACTTTGAATTTCAAGGACCCTGGTCTAATTCCTACTCTAGTCTGTATATTACCCGTGAATTTTTTGGGCTGAAACCGCCTTAAACCCCCTGTGTCCATTGCAGTCTTGGTAGCCTTTGCAGTATGGTTCCGTTCTTCTGTTAGGGCGTTTTCACTCTGATGTGGCTGTTTTTCAGATTCTCCCAGGATGATGTGTATATCACTTTCCTCCTCGCTATGTCGTCCCATTGTAAAAAATCCTAGACTATTATAGACTTCATAGCAGAATGTGCGACATAGGTTGCTTGTATGTAGACATTTGGAACCAGTGGCGTGGGTGGAAAAATGTGGACTGTTTGCCCAGTGGGTTTTCACCGTCAGTATTTTCCCCTATCCCTTATAAGTGAGGCTAATAAAATTGTCCTGTTAACCACATTTATAGGCTAGCTTTGTAAAGGGCCAAGGATGGCTGTCACAGATAATTAGTATCGTGTAAAGCCGCCTTCAGTTAAAGTTCACTTTTCGTATTATGCTATACAGCTAACACGGCTAACCCACACCTCTTTTATGGTGAAGATCAGCTATATTTGGTTCTGTGGGCAATTTTCTAATGTTGGGCATATCTGTCGGCAACATTTGAGAGATGTTACAAAAGTCGTTACACAAACTTCTGTAGACTTCTTGCTCTTGTATCCATTACTTACATAATTTTGGACAATTGCAATCTTACTGAGACGTGTTAACTACTATGAGTATACGCCACAGCGATTGTCACCTAAATGTACATTTCTTGTTTTAGGGGTAATGAGCGACATTACTGACTTTCTCGGTGTATGAGTTTCTGATGTCTATAGCTACGCTATGTCTCGTATTCTGATCATAAATTGTCATTTGTCACGCTGTACAATCGCCTTAAAATTAAATTATTATAAAAATGTCACACTTTACAATCCTCTTATCTCCCTTTCACTGAATACGATTAAATTTAGGAGATTTATCACATTCGCATTGTTACCCGCATAAGTCTTTCTGAATCATGGTGCCATAAGGAACTCTAGCCATAAATAAACTTTTATTCCTTGCTACCGGATCAGATTTTTCAAAAACTTGGCAGCTTTCATTGTAGGCATCGACGTAAAGTCTAGAATTATTTGTCTGTTGTGAAATGTAGATGGTTTGATCTTTTTTGAACTGATATTTCCTTACGACCTTGTTAATGATTATTTATCTCAAAATCAATATCGTCCATTGTTGCTTTGATCTTTTTCATATCGGCACACATGTCAGATAATTTTGTCATCGTCTATGTGACATGATTTTCAAGGTTACTACTGCCTAGTACAGTACCATCTGCAGGTCACGGTATAGTGCAACGGTCAGATAAGTGATTAAAGATGATTTGCCTAATCAATGGATTGTTCGTTGAAAGGTAGCGCAAGAATCTTGTGTTTTGTGTTCCCAAAGCAATATACAATATGGAGAATTACGGACTAACTCTATTATAATTGTGATTCTTGCGTGAACAATCATTTCTATTTTTTTATGTTGAAAGGTTTTATAGTTTAGTTAAACAATATATGATTTAGAAAATATTCCTATCCTTAAAGCACTAAATGACGGATGTCATCCTAATATATATATTACTAAATAACACAGGGTAAATATATGACTCATAGAGAGACATAATAGGTATATACAGCTGTCAATGTATCGACCCTACGAGAATAAAGTCGTATAACATACAAATTCATCACTTACAACATTGTACAATAATGGGTGTCGGGGTTTTTTTCTGTACATGTCTTCGGTTGTTCGGAGGACCATAATAGCTATCCCAATTAACTGTAAGATTACGGTAATATTTTATTACCTACATACCTCATTAGTGATTAAAGGTACATGTAGTAATTATGGAATGAAGTGAAATTTATTTGATTGAAATTTACCTATTAGCTGAGCTGTCAAACACACTTTACATGAAACAATAGCCTAATAGTTTAAGACTATAACGTAATTACCTAAATTATATAAAATTAACACCTAACAGTATACAGGTAATACAGATCAATGTTAGA
>WURV02166611.1:0-14863 GCA_011762755.2 Epimenia babai
CATAATGTAATAGACAGTAAACTTTGATAGACATAATGTAATAGACAGTAAACTTTGATAGACATAATGTAATAGACCAGTAAACTTTGATAGACATAACGTACTACACAGTTAACTTTGATGAGCATCACGTAATAGACAGTTAACTTTGATAAGCACAACGTACCTTGCGAGTCTTCGAACCAGACAGTCGTGTGGCGCCATCGAGGCTGGAATTGATCCTGCATCGTAGTCAACAGACGTGACGATACGGAAAAGTTTACTGGTGGAATGAGAGTGGGTGAAACACCCGACGATTCAGGGGTGACTGTATCCGTATCTCGGTGCCGGATATCGTGGGAGATGGGTTCGTCGGGGGGATGAGTGTCATTAACGGCTACGGTGCATCGTACGAGCGACACGCAAGGTTTGAGGGGACTCTGACGACCTCCGATAACGATGAGGGATTTATCTCGCAGAGCGTTACACGTGTGGTGAATGCGACTTACTGAAACCGCATCACACATGACATGACATGACATGCGTCAGCTGCCCAGTCAATAGTCTATCACATGGGAACTGGTCAGCCACATTGTCATTGGTCAGTCACATTGTTACTGGTCAGTCACATTGTCACTGGTCAGTCACATTATCATTGGTTAGTTACATTGTCACTGGTCAGTCACATTGTCACTAGTCAGTGCCAGTGTTACTGGTCAGTCGCATTGTTACTGGTCAGTCGTATTTTCATTGGTCAGGCACATTGTCACTGGTCAGTCACATTGTCACTTGTCAGTCACATTGTTACTGGTCAGTTGCATTATCATTGGTCAGTCGCATTGTTACTGGTCAGTCACATTGTCATTGGTCAGTCACATTGTCACTGGTCAGTCACATAGTCACTGGTCAGTCGCATTGTCACTGGTCAGTCACATAGTCACTGGTCAGTCACATAGTCACTAGTCAGTCGCATAGTCACTGGTCAGTCACATAGTCACTGGTCAGTCACATAGTCACTGGTCAGTCACATAGTCACGTGTCAGTGACATGGTCACATGCTTCTACTGTGATAACATAAACCTCGATTTACAGATGAGCAAATTATTGCATATTAAACAATTTTTGACTCCTAAAATGAGCGGAATGTGGCAAAAATAACTAGTTTTGAAATGCCTAATAGCAATTTTTAGAAGAACCATATAGATACCATATTATAGATAAGACATTTATATTGTGTAGAGCACAGCACGATAAAAAACAGCGATTTACTCAAAAACACCGATTCCCTTTACATGATGCAGAAAACTGAAAACTGCTAAACACAAATAACTCCGGTGAGTAAAGCAAACATACAAAATACATACAATCTTCCGATCCATCCACAGAAATCGTGTCGCCGTTAGTTACGCTTGTCACCGCGATTCTCGATGATCTGCTGTGACCGCCATCACTATGACGACCAAATCCGCCGATGGTCATGATATATCCGTCGACGTTCACCGAACTGTGACCGAACCTTTGGATACCGTTCGGTTCGTCGTTTTGGCCGATAAATTTTGTCAAGATGAACGACGTTGGATTTTCGGCGATCTCGCGGGCACCCTGGAAATGGTGATGGACACTATCTTCTATTGGAGAAAATACAACCTACGTAAAAGAGACGTATGTAACAATAGGCTGAGGTTATTCTAAAAGTCTGGGCCAGGAATGGTCCTTTACAAAACTACCGTCTGTAACAATAGGCTGAGGTTATTCTACCAATCTGGGCCAGAAATAGTCCTTTACAAAACTACCATCTGTAACAATAGGCTGAGGTTATCCTTTCGATCTGGACCAGAAATGGTCCTTTATAAAACTACCGTCTGTAACAATAGGCTGAGGTTATCCTTTCGATCTGGGCCAGAAATGGTCCTTTATAAAACTAACGTATGTAACAATAGGCTGAGGTTATCCTATCAGTCTGGGCCAGAAATGGTCCTTTACAAAATGACCCTATGTAACAATGGGCTAAGGTTATCCTATCAGTCTGGGCCAGAAAAGGTCCTTTACAAAACTACTCTACGTAGTTGATGTAACAATTGGATTAGGCGTAGTTATAAGGGTGGGGCAAACACCCCAGCAGAAACCACTAAGACTGAGCACAGTGTTAATGGGGGTAGCCAATGTGGGAGTTTGAAAACGTCCCATCAGAGGTATAGGTTTTCTTCTATGCATTTCTCTCCAGCTATTAAAAGTACCACATTGGCTACCCCTATGAAAATCATAGCAATATGACAGTGAGTTATAGTATGACAGTATCATAAATGTGACATATCTACAACTCAGTTGACCATCATTGACCTTCGTCTATTCGTGCCACTGCTTTCAAATGTCCACAGACAGCCTAATTACGTCGCACACTTGGCTAAATCTGTTAATAGCCGATAATTAATTACCCATGGATGACAATAATGATGAGGGGTAAGCGCATAGAGACATCCACAGATCATAGTCACGTCAGAGGGTAGAAGGCCTTACATTACCGCACGATGAGGCCTAACCTCACCCCCCCCCTCCCCGGTACATGCAAATCGCTTTTTACCCCATAACTACCACATGTAGTATAGTGGTTAGTTAATTAGTCAGAAATCAACAATGACATCTTACGACCCCTACATGTATTTTCTTGATTAATGGTTGTAATCAAGCACAAATAAGCAAATATGAATGATAAGTATTTTATTTGTTTGAAAACTTTTAATTGACCACAATATACAAAAAATGCCCGAATTTACTGTACAGTATGTCTAGAGAGTATGAAATACGCAAGATGTTTTGTAAACGTTATTGGGATAAGCCTATATTAACCATTGTTCGGGGGTCCCTGGTTCGAATCCCGCTCTGACCAGTATACTAACTGTGGCGTTTTTCTGGCTGAAAATGCCTTAAACCCCATTGCCCATGGGGGTCTGGGTAGCCCTTGCAGTGTGGTTCTGTTGGGGCTTTCCCCCTGACATTTGCTGTGCTTCAGATGCTCTATATGTGCTCCCTATGTCGCTTACCTCTCCGCTATGTCGTCATCTCATTGTAAATAAACATGGACCTATCATAAACTTAGCGGAGTGTGCGACATATGTAGTTCATATGTCGACATTTAGAACCAGTGACGTAAATGGAAAAAGGTCATTTGTCTGTCCAGACTCGGTGGGTTTTTCACGCTAGGTATTTCCCCCACCCCATATAAGTGGGGCTAATCATATTGTCGTGTTAACCGCATCAATATTGTGCATTGTAAAAGGCGTATCACAACGATTACTTCTGTAATCAGCCTATATACACACATACTTTAGTTCGCGTCTTCAGCAGACCTTCCTTTTTGATGATCTTATGTTGTATCAAGAACGTGATTTTCTCATGAAGTGTCCCTTCCAATCGAATAAGTGACGCACCCCAACACACGTTGACGATCGAATTAGGACGGCTATCCAAGCTTGGTAATGATTCGCCAGTCAAATGACATCAGTTTGACCTAAAAATGATGGTTCCCATGCCACCTTAGCTACGAAGGAAGTCTCGTCGTATCGATTAATTCCAAAAATCCTTTCTTCCTACCCGTAATTTCCATTAAATACGCGTTGCTCACAAAGGCGGTCATGGTAAAACTCAAAATCACCTAAAAGTACATTCGATAAAATTGATTTAAACGATTTAAAGTTGGATGACATTTAATTTCATTTAAAATCTCGCAATATATTGTTTTCTATAGAATACACTGCCAATAATGCAAATATTTTGTATTTTTCCCACACCTTCTGTATGTATATAATTTATCAATCGCGATATTTTGTAACTATGTGTTATTTCTCTGTTGAAGTGGTATTGTATATTACGGTCTGTTTCTTGTTGAATGCAGATTTAAATAAATACATAAAAGGCATGTCTATTTAACAAAGTTGGCCATAATTAAACGATCTCTAGACGGATTTACTTAAATCGAACATAACTACGCTGTATTCCATGACGTGCAAATATATGCGCGCAGTTTGCGTCGATAATCGAAGACGGTGAAACATCAGCATAAGAAAACCCTAATGATTAAAACTTGTAGCAAATATCGAATATCATGGCATTTTTTATGACGCAGATTCGAGACGGAGCTCGGCATATTATACGAGCTCTCCTGGAGGAATGCGATATTAACTATAATAATATAAATAGCGACTTAGAGTGTTATATTTGTCTAGAGCAGATAAAATACAATAGAGTCGCTGTTCCGGATTGCTGCGAGCATACCTTTTGTGTGTGGTGTTTAATCGAATGGAGCAGACGAGTTAACACTTGTCCGCTGGACAGAAAAATGTATAGAGACATACGCATTCGTGATTTTAATAATAAGTTTATTGAGGTGACACGAATTCGTAATAAAACTAAAATGCATTGCGAAATATGTCGCACGGATGACAGACAGAAATTTCTAACCCAATGCGAAGGCTGTGCCAATGTTTTGCATCGGGAATGCCGAGGCGCGGGAGTTGTTACAGACAATGTGCGCGAATGGTTGTGTTCTTTGTGCGACATTAGACCGGTCGTTGATGCGGTGAGTGACGCGCGGGAAAGAGACCAACGACCGGCGCGCATGACGCGAGAGATATTCACGGAAACCGTCATTCTGCCGCACAACCACGATATCGTTCTTGCTATACCTGTACACCCTCCGAGCGACAACCGATTGGGTGAAACCGTTTTGCCCAACACGGCGTCGCAGCAACAGTCAACGGCGATGACACCGAACGAAGCCATTCGTACGGCTGCACCTCTTAGTGACGCATCGCCTACCGAAAGAATCGATACTGACGAAGACGTAAGGATATTACCAAGTACGACCCATCGCCCAAGGTCTCGCGGAATTTATAGGTCACGTGATGTATACAGGTTGTCACATACATCTCCCAATCCTAATGCGGCTGACATAGTACGACGATCACCGTCCAGTTCAAACCATAGGTCAAGGTCACGCAATAACGGGCGAGAATCACGCCCATAGTTATACATCATAGGATTTGATACGGACGACTTTTCACTTAAACTCCAATGAGCAATATATTTCTCTGCACTCTCACGTCACTAATAAGATATACTCGATTACCTTGCGCGAGAACATTATTAAGAGCGGTATTATCGTGTTATTCTTTTTGACATTTTAGTCGGGAATAATGCCAGCTAACGAAACTTATTAATTTTACGCCGTTCCTCCCGACAAATAAAAAAATATCTCGTACTTAGTTGTCGTTGGAAAATTATATGCGGTATGTTAAAAGCTTCTTCTGGCCACGAAAATATCTATCGGCGTCACAATGTACGGGTTGTCAACAAGAAGTTTAACGTACAGGCAATGATGGATTGATGTTAATTTCGAACAAAATTCATCTCCAGTTGTCGCGCTATGAAAGCTCGGTGGCGGCTCAAAGCGAACGATCGCTAGGCAACAGTCGCTTAACATTCGAGTCTTGTATTCCCTAATATAACGCCCTGATGTTCTCTGACCATACTGTTGTCTAAACTCTTCGGCTACATTACAGATCCTCTCATCTTTTACAGATATTGTTATTTCCCAGAAGTTTGTTATCTCTAACACATTTTAAATGCTAGCATTTACTCGGGTATTGAATTTGCAGTGCGGGTTGGCTAGCAACGATTTTGCGTTTATTTGCATACTCGTTAGGGATTCGAATTTGCATCGTAGACCGGAGATAATTCACAAAAATGTCGTTTCCGTAAATAATTTAATATGAAATATGAGATGAATTCTCTACGATGGTTATATATTGTACCAACAATACCTTCTAGATCTCTACACTGCAGTTGATGCATGATGGTCACATTTGTCTATTAGGCAATGATAGAGGAACGATGTTTTTTGTGTTTACGTCACTCTTTGACGCGTAGTTTCTTTGGCTTCTTGATGGCGAAACACCAGGAATGACAATTCGGATAAAAGAGATGCCTTCACTCGTCTGCATTCAAGTCACCGGAGAGAACAAAGATAAGGGTAACGGGCACAAGCGCAGCGAAGTCGATAAATGCTACATTTGTTTGGAATCAATACGCAGGAATCGGCTAGCCATTCCGGATTGCTGCGAGCACAGATTTTGCAAACGGTGTCTAAAAGAATGGAGTCGACGTGTGAATACGTGCCCGGTGGATCGGAAAATGTATCGGCAAATAATCGTAAAGGATATGAAAGGACGCAATATCGAGCAACTGCCCGTATGGGATTACACAGGGCTCCATTGCCAAATTTGCAGGAGGGACGATAGGACGAAGTTTATTACTCGGTGTGAAGCCTGTCAGAATATTCTTCATCGCGAATGCCGCGGTGCCGGCATTGTTACGGATAATGTGCGCGAATGGTTATGTTCATTTTGCGACGTAAGACCAGAGATGGATCCTGAACTTGTTTCTCGAGAGAGACAAGAAAGGCCTGAAAGAGAAATCGAATTTTATGAGCAACGTATTTTCCAATTAAGAGACAGAAACGTCGTTTCCTTGGTACAAACGACTGACGAACGACACAGAAACAATATAACAAGCGACACCGATCAGCTCAACGCCGAAGACGATTTCTTGTACACCCTGGCGCGTAACAGCGAAGTTGCATTGCCGTCGTTGGAAGTACGTCTTCGGGATACCGGAAATAGCGAAGAACAATCGACCGAGGAAAATATGGAACCCGGCTTTCGCAGAGCGCAACGGTCAAGATCGCTACGTCGTGTTGACATGCCGCAGAGATCGAGAGTGCGAAGTCGGAGTGGGGCATCGAGATCCGTTGTCAGGGAAAGACGAGGAAGGGTACGATCGATTTCACGGAATGGCGATCGGTTTAGAAATGCTATCGTAATAACCGACGGCCCGAGTGCTGTTACGACTCCGCTTCTGGAATCTGGGGAGGCCGAAATAACAATTGAAACCGAAACCGGATCACTGTACGCGTTGTCAGTTTCAATCCAGACGGACCAGTAAATCGCCGTTTCAATATTCGGATCATTTCCTAAATACTTACAGAGGAGATTTATGATAACAGTTATAGAAACATGTCATCTCGTGGACAGGGACTAAATTTATGCAAAATCGCTAATATTAATTAATTTAGCTTGTAGGTAACTGAAAACATTACTTCATTACATACGTAGACAGATAAACACATTCGCCTGACAGCATATATGTCTGTATTGACATGTGTAATCCGACAGGGTGACGTCCATATAAATCTCACGTCCTTTCTTCAGTTTTTCCTTCCCAATAAACGGAACATATCAAACAGCTAGTGCTGTTCCCGCCCTTCTTTACTACGTCCATCAATACAATCAGCATCGATATCGTAACTGCTTATTAATCACAGCAATATCGGCATTGTTTCCATTTGGTTCGTGGCACCTTCCAGTCCCTTCTCTGGCGTGTACTTCCAATTCCAACCATTATATACTATGTATACGTAATTAAAAAAATATTGTGCAGGCCCGCTAGTGTACGTATGTATTGAATAATGCCGCCATTTTGTGATATTTTTATATTAATATATATTTTGGGAGCGTATATAACTGAAAATTAAAGATATTATATTATTCATTTATAATGACGTGTTCGTATCGGAAGGCTCAATATCCGGGTAGATTTCAGAACAATATTATTTTTTAGGCCGACACGTTATCATGATGAATGTGTGTAGAGGTTAAAGAACAACACTTTTTTAGACTAACAATATGACATTTACTTACCAGAGATATGTATTCTGTGCGCCGCGCTATTTCCTTGTGACGTGAGGGATATTATTTTTAATCGAAAGCTTTTGATATAATACAGTTATATAGTTAGTCTAAATTAGTGTTGTTCTTTAATCTCTTCTAACAATATTTGTTTACCATCGAGTGTTTCATATAAGAAAACATTTTGCTGTGACGGTTAAAGTACTCGTCAATCACGGACAATGCGGAAAACGCCATCCTACTTACTGTGATCAGAAAACATGCCAGTAGATCGTCACCAGTAATTTCCGACTAAATCAGGCATTTGTACATATCTATCATTCTAATTATATAATCGACTTAGCTGTCAGTAGTGGTTCAGAACGTTTGACTTTGAAAACAGAGGACTCTGGTTCAATTCGCGCTTCTCGTTTTTAGCTGAAACCGCCTTCGACCTCAGGACTAGTGAGGGCCTGGGTAGCTCTTGCAGTCGATTTTTGTAACAATTTGAACTCTGACGTGGCTGTGCTTCAGATGCTTCATACGTAGATGGCTTCCATGTCGCTTACCTCCTCTCGATGTCGTAACCCCATTGTAAATAACCATTAACTGTCATAAACTCAGTGGAGTGCACGACATATGTAGGTCCCTGTAGACGTTTGGAACCAATGCCGCGAATGGAAGAACGCAAATGTCTACCAAGAGGTTTTCACAGAAGGTGTTTTTCTCCAACCCCTATGAGTAAGACTAATAACTTTGCTGTATTATCCATAGTTGTAAGCTATCTTTCTGAAGGGCCAAGGATAGCTTAAGGAACGATTACATGGTAATTAGCCTATAAATAGATACTTATAGAATCAACTTATCAGCTGAATATTTGAATAATACATCGTAGAAAAGAACGCCCGGCACTATGCTTACTTATACGCCGTGGACAACATACTTGATCAACATTGGATGGTTTGAACTAGCCTGTGTTTTTGTTGTGGCGGCACTCTCGTTCAATATGCGCGACAGATGGTGATCAGGTACTGAAAGTTGACAGATAGCATCCGGTGCAATGATGTGTTGCTGTAATGACTTTGAAGACATCCGGCTGCCAGTCGACCCATAATCACGTGACAGTAGGACGTGTCGGCGGAAAGCCGAGTAGGAACGCGCGCGGGTGTCAATCGAATTTTCACTAGGGTAAACACTACTTGCGCAACGCTGCGTGTTCAGCGTCTGTATATTTAATTCTCCTCTAATCATGTCACATCTCGCCGAGAATACGTTATTCGGCGACATCCATAAATATCGCAAATGATTGCGACGGAAGATCCCGCTGCGTTTCATTAGAAATAGTCGCAGTATAAATCAATTTTAATCACGTGATTACTATCCTTCAACACCAGTCAACAGAATGACTACGCCAGCTTGCGAAGCGATTTAAGAAATTTTCATCGTGCGACTATCATCTTTCGACGGGGATGGACAGAACGGCTAAACCAGCTTACGAAGGGATTAATTTGACTTAAGGATGACTAATATCTCTAATATACACTCCCTCGCTTTTACTTATTGGTTCACACACAATCCCACAATCCACGTTGCTTTCGATATAGTCTATATATAGTATAGATTAAACGTTAATTACTCCACTAACAAAGGTAATTTACAGTTACTTGTTGCCGATTTATTGGCGTCTGCTTATAGCAGATATTTTCGTTACGCAATAAAAGTCCAAAGCAATTTATCGGAATACTGAGGCATCGCTGGACAGAAAAGAACTTACTTTCTCGTCGATAGACGGCGAATTGCTGTCTCAATTGCGTAATGTCAACGGCCCATTTGCCTCCCAACCCATTTCCTCCGCGTCGACGAACTTACCGTCTTACACAACTGCCAAACATAACGAATACCCATTAAATATCAAAAGGTTGTCCATCAATCGACTGTGCCGTCTTTCGGCGGAAGGGAAGCGGTCGTGGCACACGCGGTTTTTTTAAATGAAATGAAATAAAATTTTATTGATTTATATTACCCTTTTAACACATGGCTATCAAAGACACTTTACAAATAAAGGGTTAATCCGATAAACTAGAAATACAAGGAATACAGTTCAAAATCGAACTTGATATACATAAATAAGTCAACAATTAAATAGACATGTACCGTAGGATAACAGATTAAAAACATAACTGAAAATAACGGCCCACACTAGATAATGTCATAGTGTTAGACATATAATAACGCTGTAAAACTAAGTTTGTTAAATATCACACAAAAAACAACATATAAGTGAATTACTGTGAAGTGTTAAGTATGGATTTAAAGGTATATAGCTTTGTACATTGTCTCATGTGTAATGGAAGAGCATTAAAAAGAATGAGTGAAACGACTGCAAAGGTCCGGTCACCAAAATTAACCCTCCGAAATTGAGGAGTGTGGGGAGCGACTGTTTGACTCTGTCGTGGTTATCTACTGGTGTTTCTGATATTAATCTGATATCTACTGATATTAATGATGTGAGATATGATGCTGCAGTCTTGTTCAAACATTTGAATGTCAAGAGCAGAACTTTAAAAACAATGCGCTGTTGCACAGGTAGGCAGTGTAGGGGCCTCAAAATCGGTTTGATACGTTCTCCTCCGAGCTGTTCTTCAAAGGAGACGAGCAGGGCACTTTTCGCGTGAGAGGTTGCAATTTGGGATCCGCGCAAACCTGGGATCTAGCCCGGGTATTTCCCATACAAGAAATGATTTTCGCGCTTTAATATGGAGAAATATTTGCATTTAAGTGGGATATTATATAGCGATATTGCGATTGACATTTCCGCGCGTAGCAAAGTCGTACTAGAACTTTCCGTTCGCACCTTATTTGTAATTTTCATGGAGAAATAATTAACAGCAATGCAAATATACATTGAGAGAAGAATACTTCGGAAAACCGTTAATTGAGGAACACGTATCTATTAGCCGACGGGTCTGAAGTTTGAATCCGCTCGCTGGTCGCCTTTTTGCGATGATCCACAGTAAGTCATTTATCCCCAATTACTCCAGTGAACCTGTCTCTTGAATTGGCGTGTCAAAGGTATTTTATCCGTTTTGAATAGCGGCTATAATATTCATTGTAAACGGCGAAAGTTTATTAGGTGATACCTCAGGTCCGTAAATTTTGTACTTTATCTTTGGCTTACTTTGAACTGAACATAGGTACGTTTATCACTTAAACGGAATCCCCACGAGATGCCACATTGCAGTTCACAAATGTGAAGACGGTAAAATTTTTTTCGTGTACAAACGCCAGTAATAAAATAAAGGGGGGAGGAGTGCCAAAATGACGAACATAAAATCGGATTGAGTTCGTCACTTTTAAATCGAGTTTGGATCGAGTTTCGCTGGAGATCGTCGTGTACGTACGCGGGTGTAATAGCGTTCACTGTAAATATACCGAGTTTATATGAGTACACGGCAGTCGTCTTTCGAGAGCAAAAGTTAGGCGAGTCATGAAAGGGCGATAATTATTTCTTCCATGTTCACTTATTGTGCTACAGTATTGTTATATAATTTAACAAACTTCAAATTATATACTATACTATACATGAAACGTAGAGAGATAAATATAAAAATATCATTGAATGATTTTATGTTATATGTGAAAAATATGTAATTTATACAAAAAGTGTTCTGTGTACGAATATTTCGAATGCAAAGTAATAAAAACTGCATTTACTGTTGCATTCTTGGTTATCCCAGTTTTCTGGTCGACTGAATAAGTGCCACAGAAATTCATTTCAGGCAATACGAATTAATATGCACCGGATAAGTAAATTTGTGAAAGGTTGCTGACTCTAGCTATGTGGCTTTCATTCCTGATGATTTCTCGTTACCCGCCATTTGGCAAGCTACGTATGCGACTTTAAAGTGCTATATACAGTGTGAAAATTGGCGTTTACCTGACCTAACTTGTTGGCTTGTAATATGACTGGAGAAAGGTTTTGAATGAGTAACTTTTGATCCTTTCTCTAAGAGAATTATTGCTTGGATCGATGTCGTAGATCTTGGGGAAATCTGGAGAAACGTTTCGTGAAGGGATCTTTGGGTTGGTAATATCCAGTCCATGTCCAGGCATAACGCGTACATTTCCGCGGGATTCATGGGTGGATTTGCGACATATGCAAAATGTGTTGGTAAATATTTTCTGAATTTACGTACATCTATAATATAGTCATGTCGTCAATAGTTGCAAATTTCTAATCAACAGTCGAATACATATAATATAATTTAGGCCGTTTATTTCGAAGTTATTGGAGCGGGTTTAGAGACGTTTCAGTGCACTATAAGTGGGACAATAAATTATACAGCATAAATTACATTCAACAACATTATTAAATAAGGGACAGTTTCACGGGATTACTACACTCGATGTGATCGAGTAGGGATCGATATGAGCTGGAACATAAGGTTATATCTGAGTGTAGTTCGCACATCTAAACTAAGCTATTTATCGTACCTAGAACCCAACTGGAGCACTTTGTATTCTGTAATCGACGATTTGCGCCGTAAAATGCAGGATGCTTTTCAACAATTCAGTTTTGCTGTCTTTAAAATCAAAGCCACAGCGAGTTCCCTTACGCGTGATGGATAGCTCAAAGAAAGCCACGTCTACAAGCGATCTGCGTAAAAATTCGGCAATATTTTTAATCTCCTCACTCGCAATATACGTTGAAATGTTTCTTAAAAGTCCGCGGTATCGTAATTATGATGCCGTTAAACCCGATGGAAAATACAACCGATATAGCAAGTGCTGACGACCACAAAATGCAGATAAATCAGTTATATCTTTTTTATCACCGCGTTTTAGTTTTTTGGGTTCACGTTTTATGTGATCATTTTTTTATCTCGATCTGGCTGGTTATAATATATATTTTTTTTCTCAAGGAATAGGTCTTTTGATGTATATGTCAACAAACGACTCACAATAGAATGAAGTAGACTGAATATATATTCTATAAACGAAAACATCGCCACGTTGGCTCGCGATTTCTTCAGCTAAAGCATCGCCTAAGCACTTTGGATTGTACTCTTATCTATTGCTGCCACTTCTCAGCGCGACACTCCGAATGAAGATATCATCCCGATGAAGAGCGGTAATTTTCTCCGAATAATAATGTGATCATTTTGCATTACTCATGTATTTACCACAAAACATAATCGAGAAGCGGTTATTTAGTCAGCCTGAACAAACACAATTATGCGATTTGAGATATTTTTTTAATAGAATCCGTATTCAAGGCTTATTACCACCAATATCGTGATCAGTGATTAAGCGCACCAACGGCCTCCGGGACAACCGATCACGCCCGCAACTCTACCTACTTATAAACGGTCACGGGCTAAAAATTTGGGTCGCGCAATGTCTGTGAGTAATTTCATTATCTTTTGGCGACGAGCATCTAAAATACATGGTCTCGCATTGCTATGATAGCGAATTAATTAACTTATTAACGTCATGCGATCGACGTCCACCCCCCTCCCATAAAACGATCGCAAATACTGGTAAAAGAGAATTTTTAGAAGTTACTTTGTACCTATCGGAAAATGGACACGCCATAACGGACCTACTTTTCATGAAATCAATGATGCTATGTTCCAACTTGTTTCGGAAGTTGGGTGGACCATCAGAACGGGGAAGGCGTACCTTACCTGGAGTAGCGCATGCAAAAATGGCTATAAAGTTTGCCAAATAAATATTGCCGGCAGATTCTTGTTACCTATCTCCTGGTAAGCAGGGGGAGGCTAGTATAATGGTTAGAGAGTTTGACTCTGAATATAGGGGTCCCTGGGTCACTTCTTGCACCAGTATATTTGCTGTGGAGTTTTTTGGGCTTAAACCCCATTATCTATGGGTGTCTGGGTAGCCCTTTGATTGTGGTTCTGTTGGGGCTTTTCCCTCTGACATTTGCTGTGCTTCAGATGCTCTATATATAAACTTTATGTCCCTTAACTCTCCGCTATGTCATCATCTCATTGTAAATAAATATTGATCTTCCATAGACTTAGCGAAGTTCGTGACATATGTAGCTTCTATGTACACATCTGGAACCGGTGACCTGAATGGAAAAAGGTCAATTGTTTACCCAGACTCAGTTGGTTTTTCACATTGGATGTTTCCTCCACCCCTTACATAAGTGAGGCTAATCAAATTGTCGTGGAAGCATGTAGCCTGTCTTTGTAAAGGGTCATGAATCAAAATTGGCCTACACAAGGATTACTAAATATAAAAAAACCAGCTAAGCAGATGAGGTGTGCAGAACAGCTGTTCCGATTACTCATTTCTCGAAATATATCACAATATGAGCGAACGAAGGAAGTTCACTCAGAGAATTGATTTCAGTCTGGGCACGTTCAGGTCAGGTAAGCGGAATCCCTCACTCAAGCGGAAATGTTACTATCGACGTTGACGCAAAGTCACAATGTCTCTCCGCGTGCTACGAAATACAAAGGTGACACCTTATTTACTCGCTAAGATCTATGACTTCATTAAGAGTTATCATTCCACCACCCTTGCTTGTGTTAATCATAACTTTAGTTGCTCAATATGGCGTGACGTTTACTTTTTGTATTAGTATTATACGATACAGCTTACACGGCAACCCACATATCGATGGTCAACGTGCATTCTCATTAGTACAAAAGGCGGTGCACAATATGGCATAGACTAGGTATCGATACTAACTAAGAATTAGTCATCAATCATGCTACACATATTCTTCCGCGAACTTCTTAGTTCTTTCTGTCACTCTTCTCACTGGGCGTGATTTGGGTCCGTACCCCACCCAAGGTAAATATTCGTAATATCATTTATAGTCATTGTATTTTTTTTTTTCTCATGAGAGTCGCTTCCCCAAAAGTATGATTTTTATGTTATCAAATACTATTAGATGTCATAACTTCCTTTCCTCGCGATGGGCCGAATAATTTATCATATTAATGTTCTTACTGATATATCAATCTATCAAATATAGAAATGGCTACAAAATGGCCTTTGTTTTCCCTATTGCAACCGGTATTGCAAAAAATATTGATAAATACTATTGGTGAATCCGACCTTTACACCACGTGGGTAGCTGTCCAGTTTATCACAGAACCGGCATAAAATATCCGCCATTATCAATCGCT
>WURV02166622.1:0-14862 GCA_011762755.2 Epimenia babai
ACACCCTTTATACTGTACTTGAGTACAGAATTACACTTCACATAACGATGCATGCATATCAATCAATAACACGGTAATCCAAATACCCACAGCGCAATCTTTTTTGTCATTGTCCATGTGTAAGACATAACATCACGGACAAAAGACATTTTTGTGTTTGCCGTATAAATCTTCTCTGTCGGGCAGTCCTAAGGGGGATGCATTCTTTACGGGTTTGTGATAATTATCAAAGTATAATTGTTAAATAAACTTAATTATTATATAAGTTCAATCACTTTTTTGTGTTGGTTGTGGTTGTTCTGCTTTTTTTTCTTCAGTCACTACGGTATTGACTGATATATGTTAGAATATACGGTGTCTCTTTAATAACTAAATAAAACATTAAAAAACTTTTTAATATCTAATATTCAATATCATAAAGCCTGTTGCCCTCTTGCTCAGATTCACCACTTTTCTAGGTAAAATATAAGTTTAATATGCATTTCGGATGCCCTCCATAATGCTGCATAATCTTCAACTTTAACATATTTAGCGGAGTATGCAACATGTGGAGGCTGTCTGTATTTGGAAGCAGTGACCTTGACTAGATGGAATAAAGGTTGACTGTCTGGCTAGACTTGGTGGTTTACACTGTAGTTTCCCCAACACAATAACAGACTAGACTTGATTGTCGTGTTAACCACAGAAAAAGTTCTTCACCAAAATACTTTGGTAAAGGAGCATCATGACAGAGAAAACGGGTTAATTGTAACTCTTTGCTACATACATACATAGAGGTGCCTTACGCAAAAACATGCTCAGCTCAACATGTGTCCACTATATATACAGAGCACCCCCCCTAAAATGCAATTTTTTCGATGACCTGCTACAAACTCAAAATGTAACGACTATACATGATATGGTGACCATTAAAATCAATCAACTTTGGTCAGGGATATGGATATTTTCCGGAGACAGGTCAAAATGCCATCCGGACCAAGTTTTACATACCATACCGTGACCCACTTAACGACATCCTTCCTGTTCTGGAGGCGAACTTTGAAGTTCAATAGCAGAGTGTTTAGGCGTCTGTGGTGGGCGCAGGATGAGGCACCCACCCATCGTCTCATGAGCTGTGCGAGATCTTTCAACAAATCTTTGGTGATCGCTCTGAACAGTGACGTGGAGTGGCCACCTCGCTCCCCAAACCTTACCCCTTGTGACTTTTACCCCGCTTTGGGGATCCCTGAAATGCATGGTCTACAGGAATCCCCCAGCTGACTTGCAAACACCGAGAGATCAAATAACTGCCGAAGTCGACAGCTTGAGGCCGAGTCCTGGCATCATTCGCAGTGCTGTAGGTGATACAGTGAGGAGGGCCCCACTTGTGCATGGAGATAGCGGGAGGCCACGTAGGAGTGGGGCCTTCAGCCGTCACACTCTCTTAACGCACAAACATGTCAGTGGCACAAAAGAGCCTACATAATTATTTTTCAATTCATCTCCATGAAGCGTAAAACTTGGTCCAAATGGCATTTTGACCTGTCTCCGGAAAAATATCCACATCTCTGACAAATGTCACCGTTAAATGTCCCACAATTGTTTACATCAGGTTGCGGCCAAAAGTGGTGTATACGACATTCTTGACAACTTGTCATTTTCCGACTTCGGCACGGCTCCCTGCGGTTTAGAGACAATGATGGACCGGTGGTCGAAGCACGCACAAAGTCATAACTTCCGCGGAGAGTTAATCTAATTGATAAACACATCTAGTGGTATTTTTAACAGTGAAATATGCGCTGATATCCTGGACCCTACCATCGTGGTATAATAAAGTTTAGTTATCTGTAGTCATTGTGATCCGTTAAATACTAAATACATGCTGTACAGTATAGAGTGAATATTAGATATTGTCTTCAGTTGTTTACAATAATTTAGATGTAGAATGTCTTTTGTCCAAATCATCTAGATAATAGTTCAGGTGGAGTCCAACGCTGAGAAAGTCTACCGTTTTATATTTCACAAATTTACATGAAACATTATTAGACAGGTAAAATTTGAATTGTGTTGTCTAAATATATGTTACAATGTAGCGATACGAAAATATGTTAACTCATTGACTGAAAATTGTTGTGTTAGGCTTGTAATAGCACTGTAAGATACTGTTACCCATTGATTGAAGATTGTTATATTTTTTGTCAAGACTGTAACTGTGTAGTGATATAAAGGTATTGTAATTCACTTTGTTACAGCATTATGTTAAGCGATATTGGGTAGCAAATTACCCATTTTGACCACACTAATCCTTATGTATACATGTCTATGATGTAAGTCTAATATAAATTATTGATTTAGTGCATATTTTACTTCTCTATGTGCTCACGATGTCCACACTGGCTATCTGGAGCCAGCACTAGAAGCAAGGTTTCCTTTTGTGCATTTCTCTGCAGTATGTATACTGCAATAATTCACCATCAGTCAGGGTAAGCGGCGGTGTTACGGTGTTTATTATTATAGCCCCGTTATTATGGGGGGGTTCAAACTTGTTATTATGATGTCCTTGAATACGTTAGCCTCTATATTATGGTTTATGATGTTGATTTGATACATAGGGTACTCAAATATTTAGACTAGCCAGACTACTAGGTATTAGTATCATTTAAACTAATAGTAAGCTACTCAGCTGGGTCATTCCAGTTGGTAGAGCGCTGGCAAATGATCCCTAAAGTGGACTTTTCAAATAACTGGTAATACCAATCGTGTTTATCTGTTAGAGAAGGTAAAAAATCCAGGTAAAGAAGTATAGCAAGCTTGCTAACGGTAGTCGAGCGTGAGGGAAACCTCGGAAGACATGGGATGGGGTTATTCGAGGTGATCTGAGAGACACGGTGACTTGTCACTTAACTCTTTCAAACATTCACTCAAAACTCATCTGTTTCTATCTTTGTAGTAACGGTGTCCATGGTTCATTCTATGCATGTCGTGTTTCTGTTATTTACTTTCAGCGATGTAAAACGGGCATAATTTAGTGAGAAAGCACTATTAAGTATCCTAGTACTATCTGCTTATTCATTTAATCTGTTTGTGTGTTTAAGATAGTTCACACATAGCGTACATATGGCATAATTATTTGTTTATCCCATCCAAAGAATTTGATACTACAGGACTGCTGCTCACAGTAGGGTTTATGAAAGCAGTTTTAAAATATGCTTTAATATGCATAGGTACGTAATTATGTTTGCTCTTGCATACCCACAATGTTAATTGCTAAATATCTTTTGTTCAGGCTGTATGTATGTACTGTAGATGGTTAGGGTTATCTATTATGGGGTGGAAATAACCATAAATCATTATATCCAGGTAGACTCATCAATACACCCAGGACCCACAAGCTAGCTTTATTACGTTTAACCAGCTGCCTAAAGTAGTCTATTTATGTTGGCCATTTTGTTGATAATTATATCGCCTAGTTGAGTAGCTATATACCGAAGCAGCTGGCTGGCTGATGTCATCTAGAGTGAATTTTTTCATGTTGGTATGTATTGTTACTAGAATAATAGTGGAGTGTATACATTATTTTATAGCCCTGAAAAGTATTTTTGTGATGTGCTGTCAGCTGTATAACTGGTGGTAATAATCATTAAAATAATTTTAATTATAAATCAGCTATGTTTGCTGACATTGCATATTGTTTGTTATTATAATTAGTATGCTTTATCCAGATATTCAAATGTGTGTACAATGATTCGGTGTGAACTCGCTAACATTATTAAATATTTTGTCAACCATTTTGGATAAAATTAGCTTAATCAACTATGCGATTCATTGGCCATCTAGACACAGCCGATTAAATATTGCCGCTAAGAAAAAAATATTGGTTTTTGTTGTCATTATTGATATTGGAGTACATGCATGAATCACAGTTATCCATAAAATGGATGCCATAACACAGGCATGGAAAACATGTTGACCCAAACACATGGGAAATTAACCCTAAAATGCAGGCCCACGATGGATTTTGTAAAAATTTGATAAAAATGGATCGAGAATAGATTGGAATAATATGTATAAAAAAGGTTTTAGGAACAATGTAGCAATTTAAAATTTGAAACAATCTACATTATTTAGAGAACATTCAGAACTATTTTTACAGTGGACATTTCTATATTTCTATGTGTCGATGTCCACGGACCATTATTGCAGCGGCTGTCGCACTCTGGAATGGTACCTATCTCGGTACAATTTTCATCAAAGTCTTCCCTCTGCTTTTTTTCCCATAATGCCAATGTTTCTATACTTGTGACACGTCATGATCGTTGCCTCTCCACACCGGTCAGTACCGCTGCCACCATAGCCAAATGAACATGATTATACGAGTTGTAGGTGAGGGCTTGTTCACATCTTCCACAGCAAAGCACTGCCACTCTTACAGTTCTTACTGACATTCTTGACGAAGGTTATCGCAGTGATTTTCATAAGGTAATATGCGTTTGAAAAATAAATTAGCGGCATATTGTTCAGGTGAGAAAATAATTGGGTGGGTTAATGAGTGGCTTAGTAGGTGAAAACAAAGAGTGTTGGTAAATGGGATTAATCAACCTAATAGGATGCAGTTGGTAGGGTGCCTCAAGGTTCAGTCCTAGGTCCAGTATCCACAGTATATATTAACCAGTAAACATTAACGATATAAGACAGTGTAGTCAAAGCAATATATAAAAATTTACTGAAGATATAAAGGTTTTTTACGGTAACAGGTAATATTGAAGAAGAAGAAGAACTACAGAGATTTAGATAACTTAGTTCAGTGGAGTAAAAGGTGGGAAATGGTTTTTAGCTGGGAAAAGATTGTCTTCATTTACGGTCTAATGAAGCTGACTACAATTATTTAATAGATGGCGTCATAGTAAATGTATCAGGAGGGGAAAGGGATCTTGGTGTATCGAGTAATAAAAGATGGGCAGCAGTAGTCAGTGTGTTATGCCAGCTTACAGGGCGAACAAAATTCTCGACATTATAAATAAGTCAATTGCATACAAATCTAAGGGGGATGGCAAAATTATATAAGTACTTAGTAAGGCCTCATCTAGACTACTGTGTACAAGCACGGAGAGCTGGAATGCAGAAAGATATTAATTTGCTTGAAAAAGTCAAAGGAGGGAAACTAGGGTGGTACCAGGTTTGGCTCGGTTTAACTATGAGGAGGGGTTAGGGAGACTGAACCTGACAACGTTGGAGACTAGGAGAGCAAGAGGTGATTTGATAACGGTTTATAAGATAGCTAATGGTCTTGAGAGAATTGATCCTGAGACTGTCGTCAGATTGCATGTGGAGAGCAGAACGTGAGGTCATTTATGGAAGTTAATCAAGAAGGTGCACGGTATGAATGTACAAAATATTCATTTGGAAAAAGGGTAGTGAACGATTGGGATAATTTGCCGCAAAAAGCGATTATCGCAGTCACTAAATACAAAAGGTTTTTCGAAAGATATTTGTAAGATCGTATGGGAGGACAAAAACATCAGTGAGGCAACCTTCTGTCGGTTTCTCACCGGCTGTCTTAGCGGCAGCCCGGAGGTAATATCTGGTAATATTATTGCCTATCTATAAACTTCTAGTGGGATTTATAACTGTTCAAAAATGAAACATATTAAAAGGGCATTAAGAGTTTTAACTATCGATAGTAAACCACTAATACGATCCATGCATCGGGAGTCAGGACTCGGGAGACTCGGGACCACGGAAATTAGAAATGCCGGAATCGTCTGCTACATTTTCTACCGGAAGTAAATAAATGTGGACGTATTGATTTATTTGTGGAAAATGCCATAAATCTTTAAATCATTCCAGCGTGTGTCGTAACAGAAGGTCAGTAAGCAGATGTTGATTCACTGTCACGTATGCATGAAACTTGCCCCGGGCATATAAACTTTATAGCGTTATCTTTTCATTCCCTTGCTATTTTATTATGTGTAAAAATAAGTAACTGTGCCCTAATCACTTTGATATTTTCCCCCTTCATTGAATCAGACATATTCTAGAATAAACATTTAGTGATTCATAGTAACCGCTGTAGTACCCACAGTGATACAAAACAGAAAAATAGTTACATATAGAAATAATATTAAGGCTTATTAGAACTTAGCCTATTGTCATAATAAGCATCTTATAAAGCAGTAATTGTCAACAATTATATGCACCATATTTTAGTTTGTTAATCAAAGTTTCACATAGGTGTTGTTTATCTTTACTTTTGTGTGATATAATAGCTTTCTGGAAGGCAACTTCAGAGAATTAAATAAAATTTAGTCTGTACTTGATTCCATCATCCTGTAAAGGGAGATTCGGGATGTTTAGACGAGATCATTTTAGGTCGTGTCATGACGTATGAATACTTCCGGCAAAGCAGGAAGCTATTCTGAGATTGTCTGTCGATGTTGTAGAACTAGTAGAACTGTCAAAGCCTGACATTTGCACAAATTCTATATATGATTTTTGAATCAATTTTTTAATCCAAAATGTTTAATGCGAAGGCGCTAGAGACACCGAAAATGCCGGTCATTATAATTTATCAATTTAATTTATTTCATTCTGGTTAGGCAGCGAGTAGTACCGTAGTGAGTCGTGCTCAACTATACTTTTTAATTAGTGTCTGCAAATACAATAACAGTAGGCATTACTGTCGGTTGAGATAATTACGCCAAAGCCAGTAAAAATTCACAGCAGCAGTACCGCTTACACGGAAGATTTTTATCGCAACGTGGACTTACACGCTCAAATATAATATAAGTTTTGATATGCAGTAAAACACAGGAAAGTATACATACAAATATTACTTTTACCGCTTTTTCACAGCAGGTAACTCGATTTTTATTGCTAGTTTTTGGCAGTTAAATAGCCAATTGAAAGTAGCTAGACGTCCACACATGTTACTCCTATTTACACTTTAATACATATGACAGCCATATAAGGCCAAGGCCAATATCTATAAAAATATTTTTGGACACAAAATAAACCTTGACAACATGCCTTGTTACTTCTCCTGAATTCATACAGCACTTTACTTAGAGCTCTATAAGAATTAGCGAGTATATGATTATACATTGTTTATTAAGTATCCTTAATTAGTAGGCTACTGTCTAATTCACATTTCCCCTTATCTATCTTTTAGGCAATAAAATATTTTTTCGTCCGCGAATGCCTTTTGGCAATATAATCTCTAATATCCAACAAGATAGTGAAATTAACTTTTTTAACACAAACTGAAATAATAAGACTTAACAAATGCTAAGATTGTGCATCATTTGGTCCTCAAATATCTTTCACAAGTTGTCACTATTAACAAAACAATCTGCCATGCTAGACAAGCCGACTGTATTTCCGTGACAGTTCCTAAATAAAGATGTGAACATTTTTGTGTATTAGCGCCATATCACTACCCCCATCTTTTAGCCTTCCATCATCACTTAGGTCCATATCATTACTCAACCAGTTCAAGTCTGAACTAAAAACACTCCTATATATGATAGTTGAACCCGGACAGAATTTAGTTTAATATATACATGTGCATTAATTTTATTATTGGTATCGATTTCACAGTATTTTTTTATGTATGATGTATTCAATTTGCTATATGCATATATTTTATTATACGTATCGATGTCACATAGTTCTTTTTAGTTTACGTTATATTTAATTCGATCTGTAGATCCAAATTATCATGTTATACTTTATCTAGTAATTGTGTTTATATATGCCTGTATCATAGTACTTTGTGAAGTATCTTCAACAGGCCGAAAGGATCTATGACGGCGCTATAAATCACATGGCTTATTATTTTTTATTATATTTATTTATTGCTGTCATCTAATGCAGCTATCGCACCTTACACCATCAATACTGTACACGTCGTTACGCGAGATTTATACTTCATTTTAGTGAACTTTGATGAGTTATGGGTCCTAGCTGCATTTAAAAGCTTTCTAAATATTTTAAATGTTTTGTAAGTTTAGACATAATGAAGCTTCTATGTTGACATCACGAGTTATAGGGAGATTTAAAAAAAAATATTTTTTGTATTTTCTACTTGATTTTCTTTCATTTTATAGATAACGTAATGTGCTACATTCATAATTAGTCACATTAAATTAATGTACTGGTGAGCTAATAAAACGCAACAGTATATGGCTTAATCCTTTAAATGGATTGCTATGCAGTATTTGTGATATACAGTCAAACCTGCCCGAACGACCACCTGTATTAAGTGGGCACCTGTCGTAACGGTCACTTCAAATTCCTCCTGACCTGTACACTAGTCAAAATGTCAAACCTGGATTAAACGGCCACCTGTCTTAACGGCCACTTTTTCGTGATTCCCATGAGTGGCCGCTTAATAGAGGTTTGATTGTATGTTGGCATATGTATACTGTACTGTATAAAAGTTATAAATAGGGTCTTCAAGTGCCTACTCCACTGCTAATCATAATCTTAGTTAGTCAATAAGGTGTTACCTTCTCTTTTCGTATTATACAATATGGCTAACACGGCAATTCACATCTCTTTACTTCAATGTATAATTATTTCCATAAATAAACATTGTTATAATTTTCACAATCACTGTGGAGTATGACATGAATATTATTATAGTGGCGAGTTTTTTACATTTGGCTGGAAAAAATTTAATTTGACTACGAATTTTTTCTAATGAATTTTTAGAGCCGGTATGATAACACTGATTCACGTGACATAAGCTATAACATTTGTCGAGTTGCATTTTCATTCCTCTCTGTCGCCGGTAATGTTTGAGTCGGTTTTATTTCTCGTTTTAGGCATTAAAATAGCCAATCATGTATTTCGTTTCGAATAATAAATATTAAATACCAGTAAAGGTTTTTGGTTGTTATAATCCATAAATTCAATGAAATAACAATATTTCCAATTTTAAACAGTATACACGATGTGGTACGATACTAAGTATGCCTACTCTCTATTCACGGACATCAGTTATAATACGCCGACGGTGATAAACCTTACTGACCTTACTGTACGTATATGTCAACTCATGACTGAATGTGAATTAAACCTCAGCTAACATAAAAACAAATGACTTAACGAACTGACTCTATAGACATAAATTTTATTTTGTGATAACGTCGGCGTAGTTAACCTTTTTATTGCCATGCTCTCCGCTGGTGAATTTAAGATTTAGATTGAATTTAGATTACTGTATTAATAGAAAAACATCGAGGCGTCATTTGGAAGATTTCTAAATATTAACTGTAACGTATGAAAGTTTCACCCTTCCAAGCGTCTAGGTTTACAGTATGATTACCTCAATTTTTTCTAATAATATTTCATTTCTAATGCATTTTTTACTCTTATTTTTAATTTGGTCGATCATGTGACGGAAGCTATTGCGAGTTTCATTTTTATTTCTTTGCCTTTAGTCACCATGATGGGTAAGAAGATAGCTACTTCAACAATATGACAATCATAATAATAATAATAAAGCCCTATTTAGAGTACCGTATTATCCCTTGGTCAATAATGACAATATGATGTCGACGACACTTTACAATGTTACTAGTTATGTGCAATTTGGGGAGTACTGCAGTACCTAGTGGTGGTTTACACTTGTATAAACTTGTACAATATACACAGACTTACGCTGATGACTACTTTGAATTATGAATAATTACATGTAAATATGTAACACTATGTGAACTAAGAAAAACTACGTAATGAACTATGCAGTAAGTCTATGTGTAAGCATAGGTGAAGAGGAGATTTTTGAGTTTGCATTTGAAGATGTTGAGAGTGGGAGATGTTTTGATATTAAGAGGGAGAGCATTAAATAAATGAATAAATATTTTATAGTTAGTAATAAAGCACTGTACTGTTAATCATGTCCCGTATAAGGTGGAAAATTCACAAATCGGGAATTACTTTAAAACTTTTAATAAATCATAATATGCAAGTTTGCGGTAATCCCTCTTAGTCTGTGAATGTGTCAACTGTAATGATAATAACTGGGTATTTGATATTAACGATGTATTGATTTGACAAAGGTCGATATTGCAAGAGCAATATGGCTTATCACTACTCACAATCATGGTGCATGATAAAACCATACCCATACTGAAACAATGATACATTCACGTGATGCCACTAATTAATTTCCTATATACATATTTTATTTTTGAAAACTTTAATATGATTTAGATTTTGGCTGTCATACTCTCTATCCATGATAACTGGATAAGCTGAAAACGTGCACATGTGTATCCATTATTTTTAACTTGATATCAGTAAAAATGTGTCAAGGGATTAAATGCGAAATTTCTAAATCATTGATCTATATTATGTTAGAATTTAAAAATTGCGAAGCTTACAGGTTTCTAGCGGAGAATAATTTGCCTTCTGATAAAAGTATGTTCAACGCATTTCTAGAAATGAATTGAAAATGAATGTTGCTTTGAGTGCCATTTCAACACCAGGACATTGTCAGTAACACTTTACAATCAGTTTTTATCGATGTATTATATTTGAGATTACGTACTATAATTAAAGCCTGTATCATAATCTAAACTAATTTATATATATGGACTAAGGACTATATAGTAAATATCTTTATTCTTGCTTTATCACATTTTATTTGATAAATCACGAGGCATAACATAAGCTGACGTATTGTCACATGTTATTTGAATGTAGTCAAATTTCATCATTTCTCTACTTTTTGTTGTCTTTACAAGTTAAGTGTTAGTTATTTACAGTTTATTATGTGAATTAGTTTAAGACTCAGCGATAGAGAGCCATGGTCAATATTTGAATACGGTTGTTCTAAGCCTGTCTGCTATTATTGCTTTTGAGGATTTCATTACTAACTCATAGAAGAATGATTTCTACTGATCATACCTGATCCGTAACTTATCTGTCTTACAAGTTCTTTAGCCTGCAAGTCTTTTACTGACTACAAGTTGCTTCAACAACATCCACAGCCTTTCTAGCTGTACCTGCTCTTTTGTTGTTTCAATTTGCAAGCGGAAATTTTAGGTTTCGTCTTAGTATACGTTGTAAATTAATCATAACTAAATAATCTTTTATGCATTGTCTGATATGATGTTTAGCCGATTCAGACTATTTCATATGTATACAAAATAAAATAAGCAATTCCGATTAATGCCTTTGCAATGAATACTAATTAATCACTTTAGAACCAGTATTAACGATTGTTGTTAGATGTAATTTAAAAAGGATATTTTATCGTCAGTATGCATTAATAAATCACAAGAAAGAAAAGCTAGCACCTTTTAATTAATATCAATGCAAGTGTCTTAAACACAATTAAAAGCAATATGGCTATAAAGCCGCTGGCTAGTTGAGGAGATTATATTTTTTATTTATTTGGTATCGTAATAGCTAGATCTATGTATTGGAATCGAGTTTGATGATTAAAATCCAGTTAACAAGGAGTCTAAAACATATTTTTATATAACTTATTTTACTGTTCCGATTATCAGTGTACAAATAAAGGATTGGGAGGAGAATCAGAAATGGCCGTAGTCATTTTCCAGAATATTGGATTCCGCATCGATAATAACGAAAATATATCCCAGATGATTCATTGCGTAAGATTTTGTGATGGAACATGATCGTTTTTTATTAACATCAATTGAGGAAATCATAGGGACCCCTGTTATCATATTTGCTTCAGTTTAGCACCCTATAGTTAGATAAATAATCCCTTAGGGTTGGATGACTATGCAATATGTCGGTCAGTGGTTCTGGGTAGTTACCGTATTATCTAAAATTATCTCTGACATTATGTGAAGTTACCATGTGGTATATGACTAAAAGGTGTGGGGGAGCGGAGTTTAGTTGTTTGTAACCACAGAGCTGAATTAATAAACAATGTTGGAGCATGGTATGTAAATGTATGATAAAGCTGCTATATTATTAACAGTTCATATGGCACTCCGTACTTTTTATATATTTTATATTCCAATCTTTCTACACATAATGCTTACAGTATGGCTTATAATACATAGAGTTTTCAGGAAGTTGCTGTTTTGGGGTGTATTTTGAATTGCCATCCAATGCGTATGCTCACCTGGTTGACAATGTAATTCAAAGCTAGTATTTTTGGCAATTCGACCATGAGTTTATAGCCAACATTTGTCATATTCCTCTAGCTGGGAAGTGGCCCCTTTGTGACAAAAATGGATAAGGCCTCAGAAAATTGCGTAAAAAGTGTGTGAAAGCTTGCAGAATAGATAAATTACAGAATAACACGAAATCGAAAGTCGACGCTAATGATTGTTAGTTCATGATTGGATGTTTACACACCATTTTCTACTAGCCTAATCACCTACGATCTGCTGCAGTTCACAATTAATTTTGAAAGACAGGGGTGATTAATGTGGGATTTATTTGTTGAGAAAAATTACTCAGTTAGTATATTTAATGGAAATTAAATCATTGAAAACATTATCTTTTATTACACTTCCAAAATTATTAATCCTTTTTAACATAGTAAATGAATGTACTTAAAGGTCGTGGACTCTTACTTCATGCATTTTTTACTCATACATACCGCATTGCCACTGTCATTATTTAGTGAAAAAATTCAAGATTGAAACATAAAATTGCCTAGACAAAAATTTATTGGTTATTTTTGCGATTGATGGTCATAAAGGGTGAACTAATAATAAATAAATATGCTTATTGTATTAGATAAATAGACAAATGTTTGGTAAAGGTAGACAATTTTATTGGGTGCAGACTAGATAAAGGGAGAAAATACTATATGTCCCGAAAATAATTCCACAATTATACACAAAGTCATAGACTTAGAGATACAGTCTCTAAAATGTGCTAACGAGTAATTTATTGATGAAATTTTATTGATTTATAGTACCCTTTTAACACATGGCTTTACAAATTTATGGTTACTAGCAATACTAGGAATACAGTTCAAAATTGAAGATGCCCTGGTGGTAAAAGCTAGAGTGCATTGCTAACAAGTTCAGAATGTGACAAAAGCAGCTAAAAAACGTCACTCAAGGGGAAGGATACCTGAATGGAGGTCTGCTATGCCTGGTTCGGTGACTTAGAACTGCCAGCCCACAAGATCAAATGACATAGTACAACAATATTTATAGCAATCGATTAGATTTCCTTATTTACACTATACGTTATTCGCATGAGAAAGTCAGTTCGTTTTTCGTTACAGGTTTATTTCTCTTAGATAGAAAATATAAGTCTGCTTGGATAAGGCTGATTAATATATTACTTATTAATTGTTTTGTCCATGAATTATCATGACCAGGGCATATATCCTAATATATGTAGAAAAAATGAAGATGAAGATGTATTATACAGTAATAGCCCCATGACACACTCTGGTGAGCTATCAAAATAATTATAAAAGTAAAAATCTAGAAATAATCTGTAAACTAACTTGATCCTTGATAGGATATAAATAAAAATAATATGTCACTATAAATAAAATGTGAGAAAATGTCCCTATAATTGGTGTAACTGTTATAAAGTGAAATAAAATGAGCCCACCTTGCTCTTAAGTATAAAGTCTTCACCTTCTGATATATAAAGTCTTCACTTTCTGATATATAAAGTCTTCACCTTCTGATATATAAAGTCTTCACCTTCTGATATATAAAGTCTTCACCTTCTGATATATGAAGTCTTCACCTTCTGATATATAAAGGCTTCACCTTCTGATATATAAAGTCTTCACCTTCTGATATATAAAGTCTTCACCTTCTGATATGACTACCAACCTTTCTTTCTTTTTCTTTCTAGAGCTTGACTAAAATACTTCGGCCGATACCTAGACCCACAAAAGATCTAATTCATCAAATGTCTCTCCGATGGGAGTATGCCTTTGTCATACATATTATTACTAATGCTGTGGGCATAAAAGCACAATCTTCATAGGTTTTTCACAAAACAGTACTGGTCATTTGAAGCATCCAATGCATTCTACTAAACATACAAGCACTATATCAATGTAAGTCTATGACTTTGTGCATAAAAAGCAGTAAAACCCCAAAATGGCGAAAAAAATTGAGTTCGGTTGAAGATACATGCCTTAAAAATCCCAATAATGTTTTGTTTTTTTTTTTAGGGGGGGTCAATATCACAAATTAGCATGCTACATCGGTGCCAATAATCAAATCCAATCAATCGTTATTTGTTTCATAAAAGTTTTCAAAGACACTATATACATGGACATTAACACTTCCTGTAATCTTAAAGATGAATGGCAACACTTTATTGGCAACCTAAATTTTACTGTATCATTTATTGATTCATTTGCCAAAAAATAAATAACGTAATTTGATTGGGATTCAGATTAATAAAGTTACATCATAATTTTTCAGTGCACGACACTTAGGAGAGTCTGTTGTATGTTGTTTCTGTATTATCGCGTTTATTATCGTATTTCCACGTTTTTAAATGTTTTTTATGTTTATATTTTTACTGTTTTTTTTTCAGAATGGACAAGCAGCTTCATCGCTGTAATGTGAGTTTAGCTAACTTTGTTTATTTTCTAACAAAGAAAATCAAAGTGTTGAATCTTGTGTGATTTATTTTCAGTCAGTGAATTTTGCTGTACTTTTCTAAATGTCTCTCGAATTGTCTGTATTCGAAAAGGTCCATATCTCTAACTGTGTATTATACAGCTTATTATACCATTGGGCATATGTGGCTACTGGCCTTATCTACCTTGTGGACAACTTGGTACAGGGGGTCCTCGACTTACGTCGTAGATCCGTTCTTACGGTTTGGTGTAAATCGAATTTAGTGTAAGTCGGAACACCATAAATAAAGTACTCTAAACGCCCTGTACTGTAAAGTATT